>JASGCC010000064.1:1683679-1864942 GCA_030067915.1 Hydractinia echinata
ATAAATTAGCATACAATGAAATTCCTAGCCAATGAAATCACTTTATTTTATCACATGATTTGTTCTAGTCAATTAAAATCGTAAACAAAACGTTTATAAAATACAGAACATTTTTATAGGGGATGTTTTATAGACGCTTTTAAAGAAGATTGTAATAAAAATAGAATCGAGTTTCTCTCTTACAGAAAGACACAGTTTCTGTATTATTATAACAGACATAGCCAGTTGTCCTATCGAAAGAAATCAAACTATTTAATACAGCTGGCTAATGACCTTATTGTTATGTTTGGTCCCGTGTTTAGTTGCCATCATAAGCGACAATAAGGAAAATTGCCATGCATTGATTATTGCAATGCGCACTTTACAGAGAGGCTTTAGATAACTAAATTGTATCAGATGACTCATATAGACAACCTATAATCAAATTTTAAAACGTTTCCTTAACCTTCTTGTCGTTATGATAGAGCGCCAAAATGTACAAATTGCCATTTAAGGTCGTTACAATTGTTTTACAAAATGGCATTGAAGTAACAATTTCTTTAAAAAAAAGTACATATACACTTCTTAAACGTCAAATCATACCCCTTGAAGCTATGAAGACAGGCGGTAAAGAAAGAAAGAATTCATGAGCGTGTGATTAGGCGTAAAAAAAGAAAGAGAGGAAAGCGGAACTACTATTATCAATTTGCTGTACTTTTTGTAATTCACGAATAACTGTTCCTTTTGTATTTTAGAATTGCCATGCACCTGCTGCGAACCATCCTGGAAATCTGTGTGTTAGGTGAGAAAACTATTTTAAAACACCTACTTAAATACCTATAACATGTATATCCATAGATACATTATTTACTTTTATTATATCTCTATGGTTTATATTATATTTGTTTCTTCTAGCTGTTGTATGCGCGGACATTCATGTTTCAAACAATGGTGCTGATAATCCGCCAAGTGGGCATGAATCAAATCCTTGCAGGACGATTCGTTATGCAACAAACAAAATAAGTACAAGTGACTCAATCATACTTGATGGAGGTACAACAAACCGCATGGTTTATTCCGTTACCGAAACTATGTATCTGCATGAACCACTTCGCATCAAAAAAAAGATTAGCAGTTATTTTAGACCCATAATTAAGAGAGAAGAAAAGACTGGCGACATTGATATATTTCATATACAAAGATTTAACGACACATACTTATCACTACATGGGATAGCGTTTAACAATATGCAATTTTGTGAAAATTCCAGTTTCATAAACATTTTTGCAAAAGAAAGAAACATCTCAATATATATTGATATTTATGACTGCATTTTTCAAAATGTTTCTTCTTTTCTTCTGAGTAAAAACAATACAGAATCTACGCTTAAAATCACTGTGAAAAACTCTTTATTTTTTCACATTTTTTCAGTATTTTCAGTGCAGATTTGATGGGAAACATAACTTCGGAGGTGATATTTGAAAACGTTACGTTTGTTGGAGGAGAAATAAAACAACCATCTTACCATAACTTAACTGGAAATGTCGATATAATATTCACAAACTCTGAATTTGTGAGAACACATTTTGTTCTCCATTTTATCAACGTTATTTCTGTAACATTTATGCAATGTCAACTTTATGGTCATGGATACATTAAAACCTATAATACAGATACAACAGTCAAATCAAATGTTTTCTTTATGCTCAACAAGGTAGAACATTGATCGCAAATTCCATCTTCAATAAAACGAAAAGCTACAACCCAATTCTATCAATGTTTGATAGTCAAATGAATATAAATAATGCCACTTTTTTCAATGTTGAAATAACCCGGGTTTATTATTATGGCGATAGTTCAGTACTTTACGCTTACAACACAACTGGAAGAATTGTGGCATCAAATTTCATCTATAACATAGCTTTTGGCGGAGTATTTCACATGAGAAAAAGCGAAGTCTTAATAAACAATTCTAGGTATTCTAATTTTCGAAAGCACAGTGTCTTTAGTAAACACAAATGTAACTAACAACACCGGGATAGATGGAGGAAGAAAAGGTATTCGAATTGACAGAAGCAATGTGTCTTTAGCAAACACAAATATAACTAACAATAGCGCAACATTTGGAGGAGGTATTCAAATTGACGGAAGCAATGTGTCTTTAGCAAACACAAATATAACTAACAATACCGCAACATATGGAGGAGGTATTTAAATTGACAGAAGTAATGTGTTTTTAACAAACACAAATATAACTAACAATACCGCAACATATGGAGGAGGTATTCAAATTGACAGAAGCAATGTGTCTTTAGCAAACACAAATATAACTAACAATACCGCAACATATGGAGGAGGTATTCAAATTGGTCTTTAGTAAACACAAATATAACTAACAATACCGCAACACATGGAGGAGGTATTCAAATTGACAGAAGCAATGTGTCTTTAGCAAACACAAATATAACTAACAATACCGCAACACATGGAGGAGGTATTCAAATTGACAGAAGCAATGTGTCTTTAGTAAACACAAATATAACTAACAATACCGCAACATATGGAGGAGGTATTCAAATTGGTCTTTAGTAAACACAAATATAACTAACAATACCGCAACACATGGAGGAGGTATTCAAATTGACAGAAGCAATGTGTCTTTAGCAAACACAAATATAACTAACAATACCGCAACACATGGAGGAGGTATTCAAATCGACAGAAGCAATGTGTCTTTAGCAAACACAAATATAACTAACAATACCGCAACACATGGAGGAGGTATTCAAATTGACAGAAGCAATGTGTCTTTAGCAAACACAAATATAACTAACAATACCGCAACATATGGAGGAGGTATTCAAATTGACAGAAGCAATGTGTCTTTAACAAACACAAATATAACTAACAATACCGCAACATATGGAGGAGGTATTCAAATTGGTCTTTAGTAAACACAAATATAACTAACAATACCCAACATATGGAGGAGGTATTCAAATTGGTCTTTAGTAAACACAAATATAACTAACAATGCCGCAACACATGGAGGAGGTATTCAAATTGACAGAAGCAATGTGTCTTTAGCAAACACAAATATAACTATCAATACCGCAACACATGGAGGAGGTATTCAAATTGACAGAAGCAATGTGTCTTTAGCAAACACAAATATAACTAACAATACCGCAACACATGGAGGAGGTATTCAAATTGACAGAAGCAATGTGTCTTTAGCAAACACAAATATAACTAACAATACCGCAACACATGGAGGAGGTATTCAAATTGACAGAAGCAATGTGTCTTTAGTAAACACAAATATAACTAACAATACCGCAACACATGGAGGAGGTATTCAAATTGACAGAAGCAATGTGTCTTTAGTAAACACAAATATAACTAACAATACCGCAACACATGGAGGAGGTATTCAAATTGACAGAAGCAATGTGACTTTAGCAAACACAAAAATAACTAAAAATACCGCAACACATGGAGGAGGTATTCAAATTGACAGAAGCAATGTGTCTTTAACAAACACAAATATAACTAACAATACCGCAACACATGGAGGAGGTATTCAAATTGACAGAAGTAATGTGTCTTTAGTAAACACAAATATAACTAACAATACCGCAACATATGGAGGAGGTATTCAAATTGACAGAAGTAATGTGTCTTTAGCAAACACAAATATAACTAACAATACCCGCAAAAAATGAAATGTACAGCATGGGAAAAAAATAATATTAGTCGAAATGTAATGTGAAGAAATGTTTTTATAAGGAAGATTTACTTAAGGCTCTTTCTGGAAACAAGGATTATAATGACTGCTATGCTAACGGGGCACTGCGTCAAATCTTTGGAAAGCGAGCATTCGAAGATCATAGAATTTTATGGAAACAAAAGAGTATCAAAAACATTTCGAAAATGTGTATTTTTGTATATACTTTCACAGCATATGATTAAGTGTTTATAGAAGACATGTTTTTTTAGACTTAACCTTTGTCTAAAGAAAGACCAAGATCGTAGTTTATGTTAGCTATTGCACCCAAATGTTTGAGTCCTTATCATAAACATTTTTATCTTGAATGAAAAATATTTTGTTTAAAACGTGAAGTTTTTTAATCCAGCAATATAGTTTACAAACTTCCTTCGTTTCAAATAAAACATTCATGCACAGCATTTAGTGAACCCTTGCATAAAATAAATTGATTGACAGTACGTTCGAATTGACCAGCCACATGTCAATTTTTAAAAATCAAGATAACTTTCTTAACCTGTTAGCGCATCGAGCTCTTTTAATAATGATAGAGAAGATGTATGTCCTTCTCTTTTATATTATTTATACCTCCATGGCTTAGAAAACGTTGTCAAAATCTTAATCTTAACCCTAGCAATTGTTTTATCACCTCAAAATAAATTCAAAAGCCCTATTCTGTTCGAATTTTTTATGTATTAACAGATAGAGATATCAGATGATGTAGTTTTCTTCGATCTTGAAGATATGTAATTCGAGAGGAAATACTGTCTTCCTCTCTCTACCATCTTCTCTTTCTTCATCAACAAAACAGAGCTATAAGTTTCCCAATACTTTGTATACATTTACCAATAAAAAATGATTTCCCTTGTTTATAAATAAAGAGAAAACTATTATATACTTATGTTATTTCATGGATTTCCGACAGGTTAGAGGGATGTTATTGTAAAATCGTGATCCATAAGTGGTCTCTTATAGAACTTAGGAGGTGATTATGTAGAACTTTTCAGCTCTGGCTGAAACTTCACTATAATCAGCCTTTTATACAGCAAACAGATATTACAAGTAACAACCTCAGCCGCCAAACCCGATCTATTTTTAAATTTAATAAAGTCAGACAACAATGTTTATAGGAAACAAAAAACAGAGAAATTATTCCCCACAGAATCAAAATTAATAAGCCATGTTTATTTCCCTACCTATTACATATTCAAATTTTCATATTTCGTATTTAACAAAGAGAAGGTTCAAACTGAAAAATAAGTCTTTGAATGAAGATGCAAACACTCTAGTTGTCATGCGGTAAACAATTAATTAATTGCATTCATTGTTTTAGAAATTCTAAAAAGAAAAACACCTCATGCAAGCCATCAAAAATTACTTTTTTCGATTTTTCTAGACAGTTCACGATGCATATTGTGTGACAAGAAAAAAATGTCAATGAATTACAAACACCTGACTCCGTCGCAAGTACTGGATAAAGAAACGAAGCAGGGTTTAACGGGAGGATAACATGCTTGCCTGAACTTCTTCAATTTTTCCAATTGATTTAAATTTTGGATCAGTGATAAAAATCACGAAAGAGATGAATATTTGATATTGAATTGCATGGAAATGTTATAAAAAGACTGAAGTTCGCCCAAAATACTACTGCTTAAAATCAAATCTACTTCCAGAATAATTTAAGCAATAATTTCTCTTCTAACTGCATGTAGTCTAGATGACAGTTATAATATTGTAAAGATAGTTTCTGAAAAGTGTGATACCTAAAAATGTTAAGTTAAGTTAAGGACATTCGTATTAGTAGAGACAGGTAAATTGACTCGCCTCGTTGGTCACTTTTGAATAATATACGAGGGAACAACGTCGAAAAGTAATAGAGTTTAATTTACAGTAAAATCACAAAACTAAACATTGTCGAAAGTCTTCAAGTAAAGTGTAAGTAGATAAGAAAGTCACAATCATTTAATCTATATAATAATACGCTAAGTGTGTCTGTGTGTCTGTGACAGGCAAAGTGGATTATATTTTTTACAATTTTCTTTAAAAGCGTCTATAATACATCCACTATAAAAATGTTCTGTCTTTTAAAAAAGTTTTGTTTACGATTTTAATTGGCTAGAACAAATCACGTGATAAAATAAAGTGCCTTCATTAGTTGGGAATTTTATTGCACATGCTAATTTAAATTTAGCGTGACGGGAGCTTTGTTATAAATTGTTATACGAGTAAAGCCACAGGCAATTAACGTTGTTATTATAGTTGTTAATTTCGTTCAAAAGTTTTAATTGTTTGCGTCTTTAAAATGAAACTCACAACAAATCATTTTGTGATAAGAAGCATACAAAACATTTTAAATGCTCTTGAGTGGATTCCTCAACGGGATTTCGTTTAAAACGTTTTTTTCAGCGTTCTTAATGAAATTAACAACAAACTTTTTTGTAATAAGAAGCACAATAAATTTTATTAAAATTAGTGGATATTCCACGGGTTTAAATAACTAGTAAAGAATAACTTCTCCCAGGTAAAACATAATTAAAAAATTAATGAAGCATGCAATTAACAACATTCAATTAATTCACATTTCAAAGTTGCCAATTTCATGATGTTACTGATATTTAAATAACTTTTAGAGAAAGAAACAACAGCGGAAAACTTTAAATTATGTGCAAGGAAATGGCGGGAAGATTACAGAATGCTAGTTACGACGTAAAACATATTTCACTTTCCTAATTAATAAAAGGGAATATAATTATATATTCTAAAAACGAGCATACTTTGTACTTTTAATTTAGATTCTTTGACGGAAACATATTGTACATGACATTAAATAAAATGGAAGGTTGCGTATCGCGGATGTTTTTTGGAAATTTAGAACAACGTAGTATTTAAAAAAAAGTGAGTGACTATCAAATAAATATGTAAACAAGCCGAATATTTTAGTGGAAATATTTTAGTGGAAAAGCACCAAATTGAAAACCGTCGACTAAATAAACAGATGGACAGGGCAGAAAAGAGGTTTTGATACTAAAGGAGGAAGAAAAATGCCCTACCTGGTATACATTCTTTAACAACGTTAGAATTGTTAACTAATTGCCAATGCTAATGTTGTTAGATTATTTATTCATATTTTTCAATAGAATGACTAACATAAAGTGGTAGAATTGCCAAGCCTATTTTCAAAATATCTATCACATATTTTTTCGAATTTCTTGACGTATTAGTGAATTACTTCATTGAAGTTCTATAAGTAAATTTCATACGTTGTTGCTAGTTTCAATACTTTTCGCCCCCTGATCAATGGCGTTAATTTCTCCCTGAAATTACACTCACTTACGTTCTACGATTTTTCATGGTTCTTTCGCAATGGTTTTTGTAAATAAGGCGACCTGTGAAATTACTTATCTCCCCCTAGCGAAGATGCAGTAAATAAAACTTAAAATGTATTAAAATGTATTAAAATGGCGTATTAATTTTTATGGTAATTAGAATAATTTCAGGCAAAATGAACGAAATCGAAATTAATTTTTACAATTTCTTTCGGTTTTTAAAAATTATTTTGTAACGCCCTCAATTTTAAACGAACATTTCAAGAACGGCATCTTTAAATTTAATGAAATTCAATAAAAAAGAATAAATTCGCGCCGGGACGGTTTTTAAAGGAAATACGTTCCTTGAGCTAATCATCATATCTTGCATCTATAGGTGGAATGTCCTACCTAACTCTTCTTTTAATAAGGAAGTTGAAACGTGGTAAATTTTTCAGGAAATTTCAATCTTAAATATTGTTAAAAAGGGATATTGCTTGAGTTGTCGTATTCTATAACATTGGATAAACAATTAAATATAAAAAGAAAAAGAAATGACACAGAACCTTCCGGAGTTTAATGCTAAATTCACACTGAAAAAATGTTATGCTTATGAATATGGTTGTAACTTATTTGACTTGACCTTTTAAGCCTAAATAAGAAGATATAAGAAGCTACAACACCTTTTAAGAAAGTATTTATAATATTTAAGGATAGTTTAAGGACTATTTTTTATGCAAATATATAATGTATTTTTCACATTTTGTGTAACTAAACTTACATCGGTTGCATGCAATATGACAAAAGGATTTTTATTTAACATGTAGTAATTCTGATGTTCTAGATGTTCTTACTCAAATGTTTTTGTTTATGACATTTCGTGTTATTTAAGAAAACTTTAAACCTTTTCGAGAGAGTTACTACATGCTTACACCGAAAAAACCTGTGTTTCTTAAATTCTTATTTGATATAGGTTTTTGACATTATGGGGAAAATTTACGTAGCTTTTTTCACATATTTTGATTTTGTTGCAGTATTTATATACATGGGTTTTTGATTATCTTATTTATATATTTATTTTTGGGGGGAGGGCGGGGGAAGGATTTACATGTTTTTTTACATTTAGGGAAAAAATGTACAGGGAAGACTGGGGTGACTTTCCATTTATATACATGGTATATATAATATATACAAACTGTTTTGCTTTTCTTTTGAAATTTTGTGTTAACTTTTGTGGCACAAGGATCATGCAATATACCGAAAGAACTAATTTTTGTAGAATTTGACTTTACACCTTGCAAGCCTTTCATGTTTTTATATTAAAATAAGAAATTCAACTCTGACATTTTATATATATATTCCCACATTATATATATAAATTCCCACAAAACCCATCAAACGTTATTAACCCTGAAAATTTTAAACATTTCCCTGGTTCTTTTTTTGGTTTGCGAAGTTCTTTTCCTGCAAATATTCTGAAAATAAAGTTCAGAAATTACTTATTTTTAAAATGTAAATTTAATTTGTTTCAAATTGTGGTTTTGACATTTTCATGTAAGAGTTTGTGGGCACAGACATAAATCAGCATGCTAAAAGAACTGACTTTTCTTAATTTAGAATTACTAAACACAACCATTTTTTTTACATTTAGTGTAAACTTTTTGTGCGTATGGCCATATTTAATATACCAAAAGAGCTACTTTGTTGATTTCAATTTATACTCTTTGTAAGCTATTTTTTTCTTCTTTTTGACATTTTGAATTAACTTATTGTTGTTGAAGGCATATAATATATATACAATATATATATGCATATAAAAAAATGGAATTTTGCAAATTTCTGTTTTACCACTCATCATCATCATCATCATCATTCAAAACACAATTTTTATATTTTATAAATTATTTGTGACAGAATGGTATGAAATAGACCAAAATACCTGATCTTAATTGTTTTTAATTTACATGCTGTTCCTTGTGAAACTTTAAGGTGAACATTTTGTGGAGGACAATGGCATGACATATACTGATAGAACTGATTTTTGTTGTGTTAATAGATGTTATATCTGAACCTTTTTGACATTTTATGTTAATTTGGCGAGGAAGGACCTCATATACATAGAAGAAGAATTCGATTTTACACCTTGCAAGCTGTGTTTTTCTATATTTTGTATAAATTCTTACCGGGGAGGTCTCTGTGGGTGCAATATACCGAAATGACTGATCCTTCTCGATTTAAATTTGATGTGTTCCAAATCGTATATTGTTTTTTGAAATTTTGTGTAAGATTTAATGGGTAAGGACAAGATGCAAAATGTCAAAAAAACTGATTTTTGTTGAATCAGAAGCACTCCCTACAACCATTCTTTTTTTTACAGTTTGTGAAGCTTTTGTGGGGAAAGAGTGTATGCAGTATCATCGAAATAACTGATTTTTGTTGCAAACTGTTTTTCTTTGGCATTTTGGATTAAAATATTGTTTTAGAGGGCATATGCAGTAGATATATGTACCGAAATAATTAAATTTTGCAAACTTTGATTTTGTCGTTACCTCTCATTTTTTACATTGTGATTAAACTTTTGTGGGAGACCGTAGGTATGCGAAGGACCAAAATAAGAGATTTTAGTATTATTTAGAATTTATATTTTGTGTTGCAAATTTGGTGCAAAAATTGACATAAATTGAACTTATAGATTGATTGCTGTTGTTTAACATGACTCATTATGACTTTTATATATATTTTATGAAAACATTTGTGACAGAATACTATGTGAGATTTGAAATTTTGTTTACTTTATTGATGGTAAAACAGCATGCAAGTTGCTAAAAGGACTTTATTAATTTCAGGTTTAAACACCGTTTTTTCTGTTGACATTTTGTCTAAAGTTTAGTGAGGAAGGACCGTATGCAATATATCAAAAAACGTTTTATTGCATTATAATTTATCCTTGCAATCCCTTTTTAACACCTTAGATAAAAATTTCTACTTAGGCAAAATTTATTGTTTATTTTTCACATTTTGTGTCAACCTTTGGCAGGGTTTGCAATAAACTAACTGATTTTAACATATACAATGAGAGAGATTTGTGTTTGCCAGTGGTCAGCTTTTTTTGTATATATGTGACGTTTTGAGTGATTTAAATTTTTTGGGTGAGATGTATGTTGAAATGCTTTTGAAAACTTCTTTCCGAATAATTTTCGCATTTGTCAGATGGTAAGAGCAAGTAATTTTAGTAGATTTAGATTTTAAATGTCACATATATACTGCAGTTGTTGGACACCTTTAATTTTTTTGGTCATTTATATAATAATGCAGATTGTAAGATGCGCACTGCTGTATTGTTTGTTTTTTGATGGACATATATCTGCAACATAAATTAAATGAGAATACAGTGGATTCTTCCACGGGAAACAGCTAGTTTATAATTATTACGTATACTCATTTTCGGTTTGACGCATGACGCCGCGGCTGTTTCTCTATGGAAGGGTAAAAGAAATTTTGTAAATTACGCACCAAAACCAAATGCGATATATTTTTACCGACTTTGTTTTGACCGCTCGCGTAGTATACTGTTTCTCTATGAAAGGGTAAAAGTAATTGGGTTTTACAAAAGATAAATGCTGAGCGTTTGGGTAGGTATTGCCGGTGTATACTTAATGTATACATTCCGAACACAGGACCCACATTGATAACAGTGTTTCCAACACTGGAGTGGCTATCCTGTATAAATATTCGGAGTAATAGTAATAATCGTGCACCCCAAAAGGTAGATTTTTTTGTTCATTTCTTCCATTTTACTGTCTTGCACATGAATGCAACAAATTAATCCTTTTATCATAGAGGAACATGGGATCATGTTTGTTAAAATACCAATGTTATATGTTATTTGTGTGTCCTTTCTGTTCACAAGAGAATATAAATGTTAAAAAAAAAACGACAAAAATTTTTATGTTTAGACGTTGGGCTTTTCGGAATTACTTTGTGCTAGAGTAGCAAACTGCTGACATATAATTAAATGGATAGCCTTTTCGCAAATTCCAGGTGTTGGATTTTACAAGAAGGAATGAATTTTTAAATTGTTCATAGCCACGTCGCCAAATTTAAGTTACAAAGTAAATAGCAATGGATGCTACACAGTTACATGGTCCATCCACCTTTTATGGATAAAATGTGTTAAAATGTACGAATTGAAACCGACAATAATAACAACGTCAAACAATTACTTTATGTGCTACTCATTGATACGATGTGTTAAAGTTAGAACAGTATCTATATCGAATGTTAAAAGTGATTGAGTTATACAAGAAATAAAAACTGAGCGTGTTGCACAACGAAAAGGTTAGACAGTAATATTTGTGAAAATGATCGTTTGTGATTTTTGTTTTGCGTTAATTTTTTCTTAACTTGACAATGCTCAGCAAACGGTATGACGCAAAATCAACCGTTTTCACACAGGTTTACGTTAAATGTTTACGAACAAACAATGAGAATACGCCAGCTGCATTTTCAAAAGTCTCGATGTCTGTATAAATTATTATTGTTTTAGATTTTGGATGTAAGAAAATGACTTAAGTTCGCTACATTCGCTAAGTTCTTTATATCTGCTATTAACACTAACAGTCATCATTCACAAGTTCGAGTGGGTATTGTTTAGGTAACAACAGCATTTCAAATTTCCTATGGTAACGATCTCCTAACTTCGATCCTTGTTTACGCTATATATTGTGTCTCCATGCTTTCTAATTGCAAGACATTTTTTAGCTGCTAGGTTTAGCAAGATTATAATAGTGTGAACACTCTTTATTTACCCTATTTTAGGAGGGATATTGGGTTTATAGTTATAGCTAAAGGTAAATTAAAATAACCTTAATGCATAACCGTGATTATTCTCGTCAGCATGTAAGTTGTTCTCTGCGCTAATGTTTACAGAGAACAATCTTTGTCAAACTGTCATTATTCCCATAATGTTGGCATTCGTTTTGGTTGTTGTTATGGTTTTGTTGATCAGAAGAAAGAAATTATGCAAAAAAGGAGTGAGTAATGCGTACAGTATAGTCCAGTTTTGTTTTTTTTGCTATTGTATTATTTCATCGGCCCTGAAAAGAAAAGTTATAGCTGTGGCTGGTCAAAATAACGTTTTTTTTTAACGTGTACACGTGTACACCATTTGCGATGATTAATTTGATGCTGCAATTACGTTTCTGTTCTTTCTGTGATTGACGCGAGTCAGATAAACATTTTCCAAGAACGGAAAAGCCTTACGTTCAATAGAAAAATGTTCAAATTAGGAAAACTCTGCTTACTTTCCACCATATTAAACCGACTCACCATGTTTACAGCTTACATTAAACCAATCGTTTTACAGTTTTAACCGTTGGATTCATGCAAGCAAAAAATACGCGTTTTACAGAATATAGCTGTCATGTTACCGCTGGTGATGGCCTTAAAATTGTTTAAAACAGATATACGTCAACGATAGTTAACTTCCTTAAACTTCAACTTAAAGTATCAAAAGACCTGAGTCTGCTGTGAAAATTCAACATGCGAACTTGAACAAATTTACATTGCTTGTGTTTTATCTAGAAAATGCGTTAGGGGAAAAACGTCTTTCGGGATGCTACTTTCTGGAATAGCCATAAAATTTACTTCTTTTCCACAAATGTTTTTTTTTAATATTGTACTTACGAATAGTAAACTTTACACCGGTCAATAAACTTAACATCCATTGTTCCATCACTAGACATGTGCTTATTATTTTTTTCTTTATTCAGATTTTGTTAATACGCATCAACTACCATTACAAAACGCTGGGGATGGAAATAATGACGATTATGAAGTGACGGTGGCAATATCATCTCATTATGCAAATCTCAATCCTCAATGTGTGTATGCTGAGTTAACAATCAACAAAACCGCACAAGCAGCATCATGTAACTATGCAGAACTTAATGTTCAAGCAATAAAAGCAAGTTTGTATGCTGATTTAACAACAAAATGTTAACCAATATTGCAAGAAGTACTTATGTGTAGCTTTAAAACTCGGACCTCCTGCAATTGTTACGTACCATTTTTGCTTTATTGAAAGTGTATCTGCATTTAGTCTGGGTTCTATAGGATGTTACCTAGAATAAATTGTTACCAAGCCATGTTTGGTATCATTGGAACCGAAATTTTGTGTAGAATAACATATTAAAAGCCCACCAAGCAGTTTGTTGAGCAACTTTTTAACGTTTATTTGTCTGGAACAGGTTTTTTTTGGCAAATTATGATTTTTCTGCATTTTATTCTTGTACTTTGTTCTCATCTTTTAGCTAACTATCACAAAACACATAAATATAACTTACTGTAAAGTCATATAGAAACTAGGCTAACTCAATAATAAATAATTAAATGCCCTATTATTGTAACACTTAAGAGGATCCAATAGAGCATAGAAATTAGAATAGAGCCAGGTGTGATGATTTTCTACTTTTTCAGCTAGATATAAAAATTAATAATATGATGTCTTGAAGAAGCTGGTTCAATCCTGATTTTGTTGACTTGGCTTAACTAAGGAGTTTTTGCCCTACAGATAGCTGATTACAATAATTGCAAAACAGGTAATATAAAATCTTGTTCGTCAAATTATTCTAACAGTCTATGCAATTCATAATCACAGTTTTAGATTTTTTTTTCTTTTTTAGTTTAGTATAGCTATAAATTTCTTGTGCTTTACTCTAAGGTTGGGTATGAGTGAATCACAATCGCAAGAGCAACCACAACAATATGATGAAACTTTATGTGTTATATGTAAAGATTCAAGTTCTTCCGATGAATTATCAGAGGTAACCAGAGGTTACAGACATTGATTGACTTCAGCATTGCTCGTGGAAATTCATTGTTGCATAACCATCTTGTGAAACAGCAGCAGCTCAGAAATTCTGGCAATAATGTTAAAGTACTAGTGCACAAATCATGTAGAAAAGACTTTTCAAATAAGAGGCGTTCCACACTGCCTGAAAAGAGACTGAAGACAGTTTAGCCAAGAAAAAAAGCCTTACCTCGCTACGGTCAAAAACGGAGGCGTTTCACTGGAAGGAGCATTGTTTATTTTGTGGAAACACTGCTAAGTTTGACCCTAAACACCCTTATCGCAATGATTTTCGCTTAGCAACCACTTTGCCATTCCGTGATAATGTTGTTCAGTTTTGTACCGAGAAAAGGACTGATCAGTGGGGCGAAGAAGTAAAGAAGCGAATAATTAACTGCATAGATTTTGTTCATGCGGAGACAAGGTGTCACAAATCTTGCCATTCGAAATTCTTCACAAACAAGGATTTAGTAGGAAACAAGAAGCCTGGACGGAAAGAAAATGAGAAAGCGTTAGCATATTTCAACATGTTATGCCATGGTTGGAAGTTGAAAGTGAACTATACACATTGAAAGAGCTGAAAGAGAAAATGTTAGAGTTTGCAGGTGATGAAGATAACGTATACTCTGTCAAATGGTTGAAGGAAAAATTGAAGAGCAGGTATGGTGAATATGTCTTTTTCGCTAATGTTGAAGGGAGACCAGATGTGGTTTGTTTCAAAAGATTGGCTGGTTACCTCATTAATGAGCAGTGGTATTTGGCTAGAAAGCAGAGTGCTGCTGATGAAGCTCAGCGCATAATTCAACTTGCAGCAAAAATTATTCTTGGAGAGATAAGGGCAAAGAAGTTTGACAATAGCACTTACCCAAGCAGTGAGGATATTACAAATTTAGATAATTGGAACAAGTGGCTACCAGAATCGTTAAAGCAATTTCTTAGCATGATCATTAGATCTCCAGTAAGGCAAAACAGTATTGGTCAGAGTATCGTGTTTACATCACGTCCACGGACATCTTTGCCACCAATACCATTCGGCCTGGGGATAGAAATGGACTATGTTTTGGGCTCTAAGTGGCTTATTACAGAACTAAATCGGTTGGGTTTTAGCATTGGTTATAACGAAGTAACAAAGTACAAGCAATCTGTGGTACAAAATGATAATGTTATCGACACACTTTCCGAACCTGCACCTGAAACGTTCACACAGTGGGTCGCCGATAATGTAGATCATAATGTTGCTACTTTGGATGGTAAAGGAACATTCCACGGGATGGGAATAATTAATGTAACAAGCGGATCATTTAGTACTGAACTTCCACCAATTAAGAGACAACAGCTAATGGAAGTAAAGGACGTGGCTAAAAATAAAGGTATACCAATTGTATCATTTGTAAGGACTGAAAGTTCAGGATTTTCATCACTGTCATACAAGCCATTTGTTGAGTTGCAGTTTCCACACACTTTCCCAAATGATATGTCTTTGAACCTACTGTGGCATTCAACGTATTTTTTCAAACCTTATCGTCCAAGTTGGTCTGGTTACATGCAAGATATATCACATGGAAATCACTCAGGCAAATCTAAAATCACCATGTTGCCAATAATTGATTTGAACCCATCAGACGAGACATGTGCTCTGGTACCAATTACTACAGATAAAGAAGCTGGACCACAAAACTTGCTGAATTTCATTCGCTGCAAGTGCAAGCTGACATCAAAAAATACATGCGGAACAAATATTTGTTCATGTAGGAAAAACGGTTTGTGTTGTGTTCCTGCATGTGGCGATTGCAGGGGTGAAAACTGCAACAACGTTGCAGCTATTGATTGCGAAGATGATGTAGATGAGACAGATGACTTTCTCGATGACGGAAATATATTTGAACATTTAGAGGACTTTTAACTATTTTATTTAGAAGTTAGAGAATAAGTGTGTTCTTGTTATTTATATGAAACGTTTCTGTTTGTGATGAAATTAACAAGGTGAAAAATCACAAAACACAAAAAACTATGCTCACAAACCTCCCCTCACCTCTTTAGCCTATAATAAGTAGAACAATTAAGCTCATACTTCTTAGTAATTCTGAATGTGAAGTCCTCTAACCTGACCAAAAATGCTATTTTTAGTTCAAAACTGCAGAAATACCTATTGTAGCTCTTATTGTCATTAAAACATTTGCCCAAGGTATCTTCTGGTGGGCTTTCAGTATGTTATTCTACACAAAATTACGGTTCCAACGGTGCCAAACATGTCTTGGTAACAATTTATTCTAGGTTACCCATTTTTTTAGATATAGTGACCATTCTAACTTTAAAGTTTCTACAAGCTACCTAATAAAGATTATTGTTTTTAGGCGTACTTTTACTCAGTAAGCATCATTTCCTTCCTATTTTTCCTGTGCTCAACCTCTTATTTCTTTTTTTTATCGTTTTTCATTTGTGTCTTGATTAAACTGTACGTATTGACCAATATGATACGTATTTTTGTGAAATACGGAATATCATTGTGGGCAAGTAGAATTTATTAATATAAATGGTTTTGTACATATCAGCAATTTTAAGGCGACTGAAGAAACTCAGTTTTCCTCATGAAATAGTTCTATTACGCATTGAAAAATCCTCCCTTTAAGCACAAAAGTTTAAAAATATAAGTGGCAAACACTGGATACTACAAGACCCAAAATGACTAAAATAAAAGTGTGTTGTAAAATTGAAATAAAGGAGAGTGTAATTTCATATTAAAACATTTTTTCTAAATGAATTAGACAATAAACAGCAATAGAACAGAATTCCTTCGGTGAAATTTAAATCACTAATAACGCATGACAAACATAAAATAGTATAGACAAGAGAAACGAGCAACACAGGTTAATTCCCTGTTACTTTTGATTGTTTGTTTTAAAAATTGGGCTTTGTAAAAATACGAACATATAGATTGTGTGTTTTATTTGTGTTTGTAGAACACTGTACACAGACAATCAAAGTGACTTTTTTCAACCACGCACAGACAAATGAGACTGTCGTATTAAGCAAGTGCATGTAAGACAATTTAGAAAATGGTTAGGTATACAGTTAAAGGAGATCTTGCAAATGGTGAAGTTTGTGTACCCCGAAACAGCTGTCATAGTCCTGCTGTAGTAATTTTTGTATCGAGCTACAAGGATATATCAAGGTAGCAAATTACTTAAAGTAGCTGCTACAAATTCAAGGCTACTCAGGCCGGGAATTTAGGGGTCTCATACAGGCCGGAGACATTTTATATATTCGCTTGACAATTGTTTTCCACAGGATTGGCACAAATGTTTGTTAGTACATTGGACGAAAACGTTGACGTCATCATTTAATCCCACCCTAAAAATGGCAAAAGCGGCGGAAAGCAAACTTTGCAATAGCAAAAATTGTTGATGACGCGTATGGTGTCATATTATGGTGACGTGTAAAATCACTTAAATAAAAATATGACCTTGGAACTGTAAAGCAGAAGGATGTTTTAAGAAAAATGTTTTTTCTAATCTATATTATTGATAACGATGATAAACATGATGTCATACCTAAGGTTTTTTACTACCCCGTTGCAAATTAAAAGTGGTGAAAAGTCAACAATTCTAACCCTTACAACGATACACTTCAGATTCTATTACAGGAGGGTAGCGAGGGCCTTTTTAGCCCGTCGTTCAAATAGAATTCGGTAGATGCCGAATGAATAGAAATATTAGAAACTTATTACGTCCAAATTATTTCCGGTTTTTTTTTGGAAGGGGGGAGAGGGGAAGGCAGTTTACGCTTATTCTAAATTTGGTATAGGCTAAAAAGCTATATTTTCTTTCTTATCTTTTATATGATTTTCAAAATTAAGCAGTTGGATTTTATTAAATTAGTAGTAGTAAGCAATTTTTGAAAAAATCATGGCATTCCTGGTAAGAATTTTTATATAAAAAAACCAATTATATTGAGATAAAATTATGCCAATACATAATTAATATGATTTAGGAATACAAAATGTCTGTATCTTTAAAAATCGGTATCATCAGCACAAATATAATGACATCGGAATTGAATTGCTGATGCCAAATCAGTTTTTTTTAGGTAGTTACTCTGCGTATGTTTTTAGGCATAGCATTTGTCCTTTACTGAATTATAGGAACTCAGAATTACCAAAAATGACAAGATGATGTTCGTCATGACACATCTGTTTCCAGTCTCCACTTAGAATTGTGGGTAACAACAGGTTGTAACCTGTGTTTTTAATTCGGCTAAAATTGCGGGAAAGTTATTGTTTTTAAAAATACCGAACGGTTGGTAATGGCTGTAAGGGCTTTATTGGATTTGTAACATATCGTACACTTAGCGTTCCTGTTGGATGTGCGACACCGTTTACCTGTACTTAAGGCACTCAAGCTGACATTCAAAACTGCATCTGCACGATTCGGTTTACCTGTACCCAAACGCTCAGCCTTGCGTTCAACTTTGGGGCACTCTTAATTATTTCTGGTTTAACCCGGCGATTTGACGCTGGGTCCCCGGATTAGTCTTCATAATAATAGTCGTTTTTTGTCTGTTTGTCAATCAAAACCGGTTTATACTAAACCACACTTTAATATACGCTTGTTCAGGAAATTATCATAGTGTGCATATTAGATAGAAGCTGTCTAATGGAAACAGCTTTTACCTCGTTAAAACGAATTACCAGAAGCTGTTTTTATTGGGCAAAATTGGTATTGATTCGTAAAACATGAAGGTCTGCCAAATAAACGGAGTATTATTCCTAAGTGTAATTAAAAAATTTGCCTCGCTTTGAGAAAAAATTGTGCAATGCATCATATGAAAGATTGTTGTGTTGTCTTTAATCGCTATTACCTTTCTGTCTCTTTTTATCTGTTATTCTCACAGCGCAATTGGTTTCTATAAAATTGTTGTAGCATAGACAATGTTAAACATAAAAAGTCCCTTCAACTTGACGATTCAGACGCTTTGTGGAGAGAAAAACCGACTAAGGAATCACAAAGATTGGGATTCGGGTATTCCGACATTTTGCTAAACCAGATCTTGATAAATGCATAATTAATAATAGCACTACAATGAATTGTTAACTGTCTGGATTTTTCAAGCATGCAATACGGGTTTTTAGGCATTCTGATTGGCTTAGCGCTCTTGACGACGGTCCGATATTTTGCGATATTGCCCGTCGTCAGAGAAAAATGGTAGCTTAAAATGTAAACAAAAACAAATATATTTTGTGAAATCAGCGTAAAAATTCTTCATCTAAAACAAAATAATATAAAAGTAAAATACAAACAGTCTTTTTAAACCTTCATCAAAAACTCTACCAATGGCGAGTTTCAGTGGTGAAATAACTTTCAGCTTCGGCGTAAATATTTCGTTATCACAAGAAACAAGTGAAACTTTTATGATGAGATATCAAGTTTTATTCAAAGTACGAAGTGCAAATCAGCAAGTTACAATACAAAAACGTCTGTAAATAGATTAAATCGTTTCCTGAAGTACGAAACAAAACGAAGTTACGGTTCGGATAAATTTCATGAATTGAACGACATCGATCTTGATATGTTGATGAGCGATTTTTTCATGAATGCTAAAAAAATCGAAAAAAGAATGGAAACAACATGTATCAGCCAGACACTTTAAATAGTTTCAGAAATGGATGGCAACGTTTTTTAAACGAAAATGGAAGAACAGTAAATATAAAAAAAGAGGAACAATTCCAGAAATCGAGACAAGTTTTATCAAGTAAAAGAAAGCTGTCTCAGAAAATACAAAATAAATAAGATAAACATGATCACAAATGAATGTACAAATTTCAAGTAAATGAAAAAAATATATATTTAAATTCCTATGATAATAAGCATACTACAATTCCTTCTAATTGAATAAATACAATGGTGCTGACGTGATATTCCTATTCAGTACAGTTTGACGTCAGAACAGTAAAATTATAAATATCCAACGTCATAAGACGACATACGACGATGTTTACTAACTTATACGGTTTTCTGGCTTTTTAATTTGTTTACCACAAGACGCAAACGCGTTCAATAAAGAAAATGTAGAATTTGAACTGTTTTGTTAAGTTCATAAGGTCTGGTCTTGTATTTCCACAATATTTCATTAAAAGTGGTTATAACTAATTCTCCCCTACGGCACATTTCGTTAAAGAAAATGCCCACAACTCATGATCTGTTTTGAGAAAAATAAATTGCTTTCATTAACTATTAAATTTTGGTCTGTGTTGATGTGTTACTTTGACAACGCAATTGTCATATAACTGTGGTGTTAATTCAGTGATTCAGAATTTCACGATCTTTTTTCATGAATGTTCTGTGTATACAACTTATTTCGATAATGGATAAAAATATAAATTTTGAGGTAGTTTGGGTTTATTACGAATGTTTTTTGGTTGTTATTTTATAACTCTGAGCGCATTCTTCTTGATAATGATAGTGAGGATAGATCGCGTTTGTAATAGGATTGTTAAATTATATCTTCGAGACATCTTTTCTTTTTGTTTGAATTCCTTACACTTCTTTCCTGGTCATATAAATTATACAACATTCTTCGTTTTTTGCTTCTAAAGAAAAGCAATAAAATATAATTTTTATTATCGCTTACTGGCACTGATTGCTTATAAAACTTACGGAGACATCTGTCTCATTGCAACAAATTTTTCGCCTTCACTCTAATTAGATATAAGAATAATTTAACACAACCATGGCTGAGTGTAATGGTGGATATGACGCTAACTTTGTGACAGAGGTACATGACCTATTTAAATGTGCTGTGTGTCAGTTTGTGTTAAAAAATCCAGTAACTATTGTGGAGTGTGGACACAGACTTTGTAAAGAATGCTTTGACAACACGGAAGATTATGCAATACTAAGGTACTTGTTTATTTTATATTGTTATCCCGTTTCATCTTTTTTGTTTTGTTTATTATGCTTTTTAGAATGAATTTTAAGTGAGCTGACAATAAACTTGTTTGTCTTTTAGAGGATTTGAATTGTTGTGCCCACTTGACAGAACTTTGATAGATAAAGAAAAGGTACATTGAGTTTTGGCTTATGTTTGTGGCAGATGCTGCCCCTGCGCCGTTTTTTTTTAAGTCTTTTTGGCTTTGCTGCATAACTATGATACTTACTGAGTTTTTCTATTTCTATCAGACACCTAATGCTAAATTTTTACGTTTCATTCCTCTCGAAGCCTTACGCATCGGCCATTACTCGAAACAATCCCTTAAATTTTATGAAATCCTTATCATCGGTGAAACACAATCACATCCGTTAGGATTTTTTGTCAAATTTGAACAACACAAGTTTATTTTGTCAAGGTGAATTATTCTGTAAAGTTTGAACACTTTATTATTCTGAGTTCCTGTTTTTTTTTCAGATTGTACTTTAAAATTAGAAAAAAACGGATACCCGTGCAATTTGTTGGCTTTTTTCATGCAAATTAAAAAAAACTTTAAAAATGTGATATTAAATTTTGTTTGGCTATCAGAATGTTTAATAGAATGTTAAAATTCGTTTTATAACTAAAACAAATGAATTTAAAGTATTAGTATTTTGGACACACTTCAAGCTTTCCATAACGTCAGGTAAAAAGTTATGACATTGTCTTATTCCTCGGGTCATAAATATGTTTGAAATACCCTGGGCCAAATGGAGGTAGAAATAGAAGAAAGCATTCTAGACTTTAGGTGTATGTCTACAATATTAAACAAAAATATTGAGTCGATGGCAGTTTTCTCGCCCTACTTAAAATATAAATAAAAGCTTCTCACTTTAAATGTTCAGCAGCAGGCAGGCTGCAAGGTCGCTACTTTTGCGCACACGTAGGACAAAGTAGGCAACGTTTAAGCTGTGCTAGTCGCATGCTCTAGCACGCTCGTACTACGAAATAATTACGTCACGTCCAATATTTGAGGAAAAATACCATGCTGATATCAGCAACAGGAAGCACATTTCAAGAGTTTGGACTTAACCAGATGACCTAGGTTCTAACTACAGTCTGAATATTGACAAGTGCGTGAACCTAAAACAGCAATAGCCTATGCAATTACTTGTGGTGGCAAACTTCGAAGTTAGCTGTCTTTTCTCAGCATATTTTGACTACGATTGTAGCAAGATATGGTATAAAATCAGGGTCATTTATTTTATTATTCACAAACGTCTTCGGAAAATTCCTCTTTTATATTAAAGAAGGGATGTCCCTGCTGTGGCCCAAATTGTGATAATTGCCCCAACTTATAATACCTGCCCCAATTTGTAATAAACTTTGCCCCAATTTGTAATAAACTTTGCCCCAATTTGTAATACTTACCTCAATTTGTAATAACACTTGCCCCAATATGTAATATTTGCCCCAATTTCTAATAATAGAGTTGCCCCAATTTGTAATAATAGAGTTGCCCCAATTTGTAATAACTCAAAGCTGCCCCAATTTGTAATGACACCTTGCCCCAATTTGTAATAAATTCTTTTCTCGAAAAGATTTTATTTGGAAAATCAATTGTAAAACTTAGGGGGGGGGGGGGGGTGGGGGGGGGGGTGAATAAACTTGCCTTTTATTTATTGTTAAGAAACCCTCGTACAGGACTAGTCGGAAAATAAGCATTAAAATGTTTTGGAGTTTTGAAAAAGCATTGTAGAATCGATAAGTATGACATATCAATAACAACTCTACCCGGTCACAAGAAGTCATATGTGAAAGAATTCTACGTTGAAGACATTGCTGATTTCAATTTGAAAAATAAAAATAAAAATAATGTCACGAAAAAGGAAAAGGCACTTCTAAGCACCAACGTCGCAAAACGTTTCTCATTCCTCTCACGCAGGAAGATTGCTTACAAAGACTGTCCGACCATGGGTTTTACGCTGCTTATAATACACTGGGTGATGGAAATTGTCAGTTTTCAGCTATATCCTATGCACTACAAGAATATGGCATTTATCTTCAACCAAAAGATGTTAGAAAAGACGTTATCAATAACCTATGGATTAACGACGTTGACATAAACGGCTGGCCATTAGGACTTTGTTTGTTGAGGGACATGGTAGCGAAGAGGTGTTTGATGAAAATGGATTGGTTGATGAGGAAAATGGTAGCGAATAGGTTTTCGATGAAAATATATTGCTTGATGAGGAAGATGGCAGCGAAGAGGTGTTCGATGAAAACGGATTAGTGATGAGGAAGATGGTAGCGAACAGGTGTTTGATGAAGATGGATTGGTTGATGAGGGACTTGGTAGCGAAGAAGTGTTCAATGAAAATGGATTGGTTGATGAGGAAGATGGTAGCGAAGAGATGTTCCATGAAAATGGATTGGTTGATGAGAGAGATAGTAGCGATGAAGTGTTCGATGAAAATGGATTGGTTGATGAGGGAGATGGTGGCAAAGTGGTGTTCGATGAAGATGTATTGGTTGATGAGGGAGATAATAGCGAAGAAGTGTTCAATGAAAATGGATTGGTTGATGAGGGAGATGGTAGCGAAGAGGTGTTCGATGAAAATGGATTGGTTGATGAGGAAGATGAGAGCGAAGAGGTGTTCGATGAAAATGGATTGGTTGATGAGGGAGATGGTAGCGAAGAGGTGTTCGATGAAGATGGATTGGTTGATGAGGGAGATGGTGGCGAAGTGGTGTTCGATGAAGATGTATTGGTTAATGAGGGAGATAATAGCAAAGAGGTATTCGATGAAAATGGATTGGTTGATTAGGGAGATGGTAGCGAAGAGGTGTTCGATGAAAGCGGATTAGTGATGAGGAAGATGGTAGCGAACAGGTGTTTGATGAAGATGGATTGGTTGATGAGGGACTTGGTAGCGAAGAAGTGTTCAATGAAAATGGATTGGTTGATGAGGAAGATGGTAGCGAAGAGATGTTCCATGAAAATGGATTGGTTGATGAGAGAGATAGTAGCGATGAGGTGTTCGATGAAAATGGATTGGTTGATGAGGGAGATGGTGGCAAAGTGGTGTTCGATGAAGATGTATTGGTTGATGAGGGAGATAATAGCGAAGAAGTGTTCAATGAAAATGGATTGGTTGATGAGGAAGATGGTAGCGAAGAGATGTTCCATGAAAATGGATTGGTTGATGAGAGAGATAGTAGCGATGAGGTGTTCGATGAAAATGGATTGGTTGATGAGGGAGATGGTGGCAAAGTGGTGTTCGATGAAGATGTATTGGTTGATGAGGGAGATAATAGCGAAGAAGTGTTCAATGAAAATGGATTGGTTGATGAGGGAGATGGTAGCGAAGAGGTGTTCGATGAAAATGGATTGGTTGATGAGGAAGATGAGAGCGAAGAGGTGTTCGATGAAAATGGATTGGTTGATGAGGGAGATGGTAGCGAAGAGGTGTTCGATGAAGATGGATTGGTTGATGAGGGAGATGGTGGCGAAGTGGTGTTCAATGAAGATGTATTGGTTAATGAGGGAGATAATAGCAAAAAGGTATTCGATGAAAATGGATTGGTTGATTAGGGAGATGGTAGCGAAGAGGTGTTCGATGAAAATGGATTGGTTGGTGAGGAAGATGAGAGCGGAGTGGTGTTCGATGTAAATGGATTGGTTGATGAGGGAGATGGTAGCGAAGAGGTGTTCGATGAAAATGGATTGGCTGATGAGGAAGATGAGAGCGAAAAGATTCCAAAAATTTATTTGGAGATGGTTAAAAATGAAATACCATCTTCAATGACGGTTGGAGCGAAACATTTGATTGATGTCAGTGTGAATGATGTATTTGTATTTCACTGCGTTTAAAAAAATGCTATTGAACGACCCTAACCGGCCACGGAAATGCAGAACAGGAGATTGATAAGATGGAATCAAGCCGTGTTACCGTTGCAACCCTTAATGTATGGATGGTATGCAATCTTACTTAAATAAAATTGATCGAACATTTTTACTTTTGTATATATGTTGGTATTTGTTGATTTTTTTTTTTTAAAAAAAGGAACTTCTGTTTGTTCTTTCAACCATTTTTTCCGTTATTGTACCCTTCACAGCGCGTGTGCGACATTAATGAAAGATGCTTGGCAGATAGTATTTCCTGTCAATTGGGCTAGGTAAAACTGCGGGAAAGTAATTATAGTATTTTTCATGTTATTACAAATTGGGGCAAGGTGTTATAACAAATTGGGGCAGCTTTGAGTTATTATAAATTGGGTCAAACGTTATTACAAATTTGGGAAACTCCATTATCACAAATTGGGGAAAGGTGGTATTACAAATTGGGGCAGGTATTATTTATTGGGGCAGGTGTTATTACAAATTGAGGCAAAGTTTATTACAAAATGGGAGTAGGTATTACAAAATGGGTCAATTATTACAATTGGAGCACAACAGTCCCTTCCCCTCCTTCATCATATCAGTATTTTTCTATAATGTGTATTCCCTAAAGGTGTTTCTTGAGTTTTGTTGAATTTTTTCGTGCTAAAAGAATTTGTGTAAACCAGCGAGAAGTCACGCATTGTAACTATAATTACTGGTATTGGAACAGTTTTAATTATGCATTTAAAATATTAGTCAATTAAGTCATGAGGGGTGATAAATGTCTCCCCGTTACTTTATTAAAAATTACGGACATTACTTCGGAAACTTTAGTAATCTTTAATGACCTTGTAATGACATTTTAGATTTTTCCAGATAGAGGCATTGAAAGAAGGGTCTTGGATTTACCAGTAAAATGTGATAACTTTGACAAAGGATGTACATGGACAAATGAATTACGACAGTTGCAGGTAGAGTTCCAAATTTTCTACTTGTGTCAGGTACAAGACGTTTCTGATAAAAAAAATTAAAAAAAAATTGAAAATTAAAAAAAAAATTAAAAGAGCGTGAGCTTATAATATATATTATATTAGTAATACTAATATATAATACTAGTCGTTCGCCCGTCCTTTATTAGCCGCATTTTGTGTGTCTCGCTACTGCGGTTACCATTTTGCGTGACAGACAGACGCACACGGGTATTATAAAATAGATATAATAATATATTAGTACACATGGGCATAAACTGCTTTGTTTGATACTACTTGGTAGCATAAAATATTTTTTGATATTTTATTATTTATTATTAGAAACATGTGAATATGGAATGTTCATTTCATACAATTACTTGCCACCATGGGTGTGACGAAAAAATCATGAGATGTACACTTTCACAACACGAAGAAAAATGTCCTATGAAGGTATTTATATCTACATCTTTTTTTATATCTCCTGTGTGATTAAAGAACTTCGAGATTTTATATTCTCAGACAAAAAAATTTCTGAGATTTTCACAAGATTCCTAACTAGCCGTTAATTTAACATTCTCAATAGATGGTTAAGGAAAATATTAAGACAGTTCATGTGTGTCGCCGTTGGTTAGTACAATTCATCCTCCTTAAAGGCATTTCCCACAACAACCTAGTCCACAACAACCAAATTTTTTTTTACCGAGTTTCAACCGTAAATTTATGTAATAAAGGTTAATTTCACCAATTCTTCTAATGTGAAAATATCTTGTTCTACATGCGAAAAAATGTTTTGCGCAAAGTGTATCGAAAATGAAATAAAATGGAGAATAATTTAACCTCCACGACGTTTACGGTATGTTTTGTCTGCCATAGAAATGTGAAATCAGATGTTATAAATAAGAAAACACATGAACGTTTTGTTGAACAAATAATGTGATACAAATTTATTTTCTTATACTTGATCAGCCTATTAAGCTAACAGCGATTTTTACATGAAAATTATTCTATTTACTTGTTTCTAAATAGGAATATAATCAGATACAGAAAATCAAGCATTTGGAAACTACTGTTGTTCAAATCATGGAAAGACTAGCGGTATGTGAGGAAATTTTAAAGCTGAATGATCAAGAAAAAAAAGATATGTCAGCGTTATTAAAATCTAAAGATGAACAACTGGCTATCATGGCAACAAGCATGAAAGAAAAAGATTTGCAATTAAAAGCAATTGAAGAAAAATTAAAGGAGGAGGAAAAAGTTTTGGATGAAATAAGAGAAGGTGTGGAAGAAGTAAATAAAAAAGTAAATATCAACACAGAAGAAATCAACTGTCTTAAAAATAGCGGTCAGCATAATGATGGAAGGGTTGAAGAAATTAAAAACCAGTTGGACATTCACAATAAAAGTTCGGATGACATAAAAACAAATGAAGATCAAGTAAATTCAAATGAATACGAAATTAGCGTTCTTAAAAAAAACATTCAAGGTAATGAACTCTATAAAGAAACTCTAAAAAAGCAAGAAGGCCAAGTTGCTGATCTATATGTAAGAATTGAAGAGATCAGAAATAATGCATTGAAGGAGAAGGGAGAATTAGATGACAAATTACAAGTACTTGATAATCAAGCAAGTGTCTCAATTAATGGCTTAAATAGTCAAATTAAATCCATACGTATTTTACAAAAAACTGTACTTGTTGGTTACTTCGAATGGCATATCACAAACTGCAATAAAATGAGGTTAAACAAAGGAATATGTAGTTTACCTTTTTGGACGTGGAATGGTTATAAATGTCGTTTATGTGCTGACTGGTCGAATGAATCAAGGGAATTTGAGGGGTCAGAAGATGGAGGAGAATCTTTTGGAATCTATATTTATCTACTAGTAGGAGGGAGAGACCGCGATCTTGTTTGGCCATTTAATTTGAAAGTTACCTTTGAGTGTTGCAGCATAAACAATGTTAAACATAAAAAATCTCTTCAACTTGACGAGACAGAAGTTTTGTGGAGAAAAAAACCGACTTACGATTCACAAGAAGGAGGTTTCGGGTATAAAAACTTTTTGCCAAAACCAGATTTTGATAAATGCATAATTGATGGCAGCCTTACAATTAAATGTTATATAGAAACAATGCATAATAATTAGAGTTTACAAAGAAACGTCCCACTCTTGATTTATGTTCCAACTAAAAGAGTTTCATTTTTTATCTTTTCTTATATGTAAAACCATCACATAATGAAGAGCATTGTGATTTAAATTAAGACTTGTTATTAAGGCGTATTTGTTACCAAGCGTCGCGGTTCTATTTTAAAAGATTTTAAAGAATAGAGTATTCATAAATTGTTTTTAGAATAGATATTAGAGTTTTGTATGTATGGCCAAGGCAATTAACGCGAGTTTAATTTTTTAAAAGGGCGTACAAAACATGAACGCGCTCACACTCACGCTCGTCAATTAGTTTTCCTACCGTGAACATTGGCATTGTGTGTATATCTAAAGTAGTAGTTTTCTCTCATGTTTTTGTTTAAACCGTTCCTTTAACTTTGAAGGAATAGTAGTTGTAGCATTGGGCGGAAGTAATGTTTTACCCAAGGCTTGGATATTTCGAACCCGGCGTAGCTGCGATTTTGGAAACGTATATATTAAGTGTTAATTAGTAGTTGTATTGAAGTTTGTCAGAGATGTAGATGTAATATATTGTGTTACGGCTACTAATAGCAAGTGTGAAGCTAAGCTGACACACTACTAGTGGAAATGCTTGAGTCTTTTCTGTCTCAGATATTAGAAAATAAATAAGATTATTTTCCATTTAACGCAAAGAATTAGAAAATAACTAAGATATATTTGATTGTGCACGTTACTATTAAAACACCCATTTATCGTGTCATGTATAACAAAAATAAATCATATTCTCTCTACAGTTAGAATATCTGTCCGCTATTTTCTGTTTCTTGTAATTATGAATTTTTGATAGTAAAAAGTAAGTGCATAGAAAGGACGCGATTTTTCTTTATTTAAATGCTTTTTAAAATTTAAAATTTCGAGTAACACGAATGCTTCTGAGCACAACTTTAATCGTGACGCAGTAATTTAAATGTCCATTGTATTCATACAATGTGTGCATTGACATTAGCGTTGTCAGATTACCTAATAGAGTAATATGGATAAAACTCTATACCATTAGGTATTTTTATGGGCCGTAGCTGTGGCGTCTAAAAGCACATAGTGCTAAGCATGTTAGAAATACGTACCGTTACCGAAAATACACGATTCGGTGTAAAATCATAAGCGTTAAAAGTTGGATGTAATGAATCATTATAAACATTCAGGTGAATCCCTTGGATGTCCAACGAAAGTTACGCGATCAGATCAGCTATATCGTCTCATAGTACATAACACACTTAATATTTCGTGACGCTACGAATCTTGTCTTAATTTGGGAATCATTGATATACAAAATAATTTCGCACAAAATATCGAAAATGTTTTTTTTTACAAAATATGTATCATTACGTTTTAAATTATATCAGGTTGTTATTAGTGGGCATGTTTTATTACTTTATATGCTTTGGTTACCATAAAAAATATAAAAAGCCAGTAGGTTAACCGTCGGAGCCATTTTATCATTGACTGCACATTTACCCGGCCTAATTCAAGAAAATTCAAAGTGCAATAACTTCGGTAATCCGATAAAAAATAATTTTACACGAGGCATAAAAAAATTACACCGCCATTTTGAGGAAGAGAAAAGGTAGGAAGATTTTCTTAAACTGATTCTTGCTAGGGCTTTTTTAAAGCGCTATGAAGAATTTTTAGAAAATCGAACTCAATCAAATTTTAAGTCACACTTTGATTGAACGCTCAATCTGGCATATGGTTAAATCCAGGATGTACTGAAGATAGTGGTAGATATTGAACAGCTCACCACTGTGATATATTATCTCAAGAGTTTTAATACTAATTACAAAGCAGTGAACATAAAAAAATCACAAAAAAAGTCTAAACCGAGTATATAGTACATATAGCGTCCCATAACTGCAGTAAAAATTAAAATATTGACTTTAGATTTGGTATGAAATGGTTTTAGATTGGTTTGATGAAATTGTGCCAAAAAATAGTTCTATTATCATCATACTTTCTGAGTTTCAGAATTTAGCCCTTTTCAGAGACGCCGATAAGCCGTTTTTGACAGCATATCAATTTTGACTAAGATACAGGTTCAGAAAACCTTAAAAGCTATTCTAACCTCAGAAATAGGTCAGCTAAGATTCAACCTAAAATTATGCCAGTAAACAAAAAATTTAATTGCAAATAATATCTTTTTGCTGATATCTTTTTTTGATTGGATGCTCTTATGAGAATACTGAATTAATCTTCACGGTTAGCTAGTTTGGCATTTTAAATATTTTTCAAGAAGGATGATAACAATAAATAGATGTATATATCAATTAAAAATCAGAAGCAGAATTTTGATGATCTCTAAAAAGTGCGACTTTATGGAACTAATTTTGGTCCAAAATTATTCCCCAAACATTTTTTTCTTTTAAGGTAGCAATACTTTGCTGTTGGTAAAGTCATATACCAATTCTTTCTAAACTATTAAGGCAGTGATACATTGAATCGACAAAACAGATCACATGTGGACTTTCCGATTTTAATTTTCAAACCAGCATAATGCTTTTGATAAAATGTTTGGATTATTTATGTTTTAAACAAAAAAAACCTTGTTTTTGTATATCTGTGTGTGCAATAAAATGTGAGCTTGTTGAGTAAAAATTAAAGAAGCTGTATGGCGTTTTAAACACATGTCATTAGGAAAAGAAAAAGCAGAATTTATCAGTAATGGGTGGTCTTTGGAAATGTTAAGGCCACAAAATGTAAAAGCAAAAAAGACTTCTAAAGTAAATAATTTTTTGAAGCCTTTTTCACCCAAAATACCTGCAAGCAGTGAGTCCACCATATACGAATTCAGTTTCAGTTAACTATTGTTTAAATAAGTTTTGTGCAAAAAATAATAAAAAAGCAACTTTGGGATTCGTACAGCAAAACCTTGGTCATCATATAAAAGCAGTAAAGTAGACACAGATATGAACTTACAGTAAATGAGAATTCTAAAGTTCAGCCAAAATGAATAAAAAATGTAAATGTTATTATGAAGTTAAATTTCTGCCTAGGTCAGTCAGGCACCTAGAATGACACGACCATTTGAAAATTATGTAGCCATATTTGCACCTTAGAGAACCAACGAAGTGCTATATGGTCAGGTGGGCAAATCATTTACCAATTTACAAGTTTCCCCTAGCTGCAAGTTTTGCAACCCAGTGCTTGCTAGCCAACCAATTCACTAAAATACACATAACTAAATTGCTTGAATTTCTTCATGTAAACAGCAGCCTAAATAACATGATTGTATTTATGTATACATTCAGAAAACAATCAAGGGCAATATGCGAGCAGTTTGTGTGTTGCGTATGAGAAGAATCAAAACAAACTCGCCGCACGTATCTGTGACGTAAAACGCGGAGCTCGCTTAGCTCTGCAAGGTTATATATAAAACTTTGGTCAATTGAGACAAATCTCATTAAATATTACACACAGAAAAACTGTGTATTGGAGGATCACGCGACGAGGCCTCCTCCAGCGCTATGTTCGTATCGCCGTCCCAGGGCAGAAAAGATACAAGATGCCCTGGGGATGAGGTTGCAGAATATGGAGAGACGATAGAGAGGTAAGTAACACAGCATGACCAAAATTTTTGTGAAAGTGTTGTGGTAATTATTGCTAGAATAAATATCTCTCCACCTGACTACAGACTCTTTGTACCTGTAAGTCGAGACATATTTGCAAAAATGGTTCAGTCTGTAAACGACAGTTCCACTTTGGAGGGGAAGTTAGTCAAGTCAGCAGGGTCAGAAATGCGCTAGCTGCAATCTCCACAATGTTGTTGTTTCTGTGCCACATCTTACACATAGGCTAAAATTATCTAAAGCAGGCCTGCCTTGGCAGTATAGCGTTTGAAAGAGATCAAATAAAGACGTCTTTAAAACGTTTTGGTACCTACGGGAACGTCTCTAAAACGTCTTTAAAACGTCACAAAAAGACGTCTTTTTTCCGTTTGTCAAGTACGTCTTTAGGCGTTACGCTTTTAGACGGGTCAGAGACGTGTTTAAGACGTGTCGTGTTTACTGGGAATGATGTGAGCTCAACTTTAGTTCTTGACATTTACACAATTTGTTCGTATTTTGTCGAATTATCAATGGTTATTGTCAAATCAGCATAAAGCCTTTGCTGTATGGCTTGAACATTAAGATCTGCATAATTAGATGAAGTTGTTCGTCCTACTTGATAATCTTCATCATCCTTATCCTCAACAGGTAGAGATACTAGGTGATGCTCATTAACAAAATCGAATAAACACATTTTAACAAATTGATAGGTGAAATTAAATATTCATACTCAATCAAAAAGAAGATTTTGCAATACATAATTTGTCTAACAAGCTAACATCAGTTTTATTTCTTAGAAAAGCAGAAGAAAAATAAGAAATTTAATTAGTGCGTAAGTAAACTTGTCCACAAATTTGTCTCCGTCCCAGAAAAGTTAAAAGTATAACATTTAAAATTTGTTAATTTGCCAGTGAAATGTGATTAAATTTAAAAAACTATATATGAAGGTCACGGGTATATCTTCTTTGCTCCATCTAGGCAATTGTGACAGCCTTTTCAAAGTGGTATCAAACTTGACAAACTTATAGTATATCATAAAGGAACAAAATGACCGCAATAAATTTTTGCCTATATAAGGATTGTTGCTGTGACGTCATCGGAAGCTTAAACTTTTAAGTAAATTCCTAGAAAATCCGGAATCGGATTAACTATGTGCCAAACTTTGCAAAATGACCTTCTTTAATGAAATAAAGATGTTGCCAGTTGCAAGTTGTAAGGAAAGTTTACTAATTTTTTTTTATTATAAGGATTTCATAGAAATTTTAGGAGTAGTCTCAAGTAATGTGCAATTTCTAAAACTCAGAGAGATGAGAAACCTAAATATTTGACATGCTGGTGTCTAATGGATAAATATAAAAACTCATTGATTATCATAGCTATGCAGCATAGCAAAAATATGTTTTTTAAAAATACGCCGTAGTATATTTTGGGTTAAAAAGAAATAAAAATCTCTATAGAAGAGCATACTTCAAACCGCAATAAATATTGTTAGGGTTGTCAGCTCATCGTCCTTTTTCATTTTCCCCTTAAATTCCCCAACACATTATTCCACACGGATCCGCCTCCTAAAACCTTAATATATTAAAATCAGATATTCATTGGGCATGTAGTATCTGCTCAATGTAGTTTTTTGGAAGCTCCACACCACGTGATTGTTTATGTGAAGTACTGTAAAAGTTGATTGATTATTATCTCACACTCTTAGTCTAAGCAAACTTTTGTATAAAAAAACCCAACGTATACTACATATTAAGACCTTTCCAATCTTGAGATGTATGTATACGTCTTAACCCAGTGAACAACACAGGTGATCTTTCAGAAAAGATTGCATGATAAATACGTGATTATGGGGATCGTGACTGTGTATAGTAAATTCTCACGTGCACAATTTACAAGGATATCAAAAACCTGACCAGCCTGGTCATTATGTCATTTCTATAATGTTCTAAACACTAGATTTATTATTTTTACACTGAAACTTTAGCCTGATATTTTTATAAAGCATATCCTTCTAAAAGAAAAAGCGTCTGACAGAGTTCTTTGCCCTGGCAGCAAGTAATGAGATTTTGTTTAATGAGGAGACTAGTCACCAAGGAAAGAACTGATAAGAATACAAGAACAACTAATTTAATTTTTCGCTTGTTATTCGACACTGACCATTTCCGTATTTATACAAACTTGGCAAATTACAGTATCTTAACGAAAGGAACAAAGTGGCGGTAATAAATGTTTGCTTATGTCAACAATTTTCTGTGATTTTTCGGTGGGAGCTTTGACAATGGTCCTAAAAAAATCCAGATTTTTAGCATTATTTCAATATCTTTTTATTCCTTTTTTCAAGGAGTAATAGCGTAATGCTTATTGTATACAAAAATACCATTAAAGAAACAAAATTCACGCACGAACCAATACAATCGACGCATACTCTTTAGCGTTAGATATACGTGCTCTCAGAAAAATGAGACACACGATAACCAAAATGCAAAATGCTACAAAGCTTTTAAACGAGATGAACTCAAATTTTTTAAACAGCAGTTGAAGAGATAGGGAAATGTTCCTTCTAGCGCAGTCGCGTGCGCGTACAACAATGACGTCACAGCAAATCACAGCACAGTCCCTATTAATCCAGCACCATCCGATACCATCCCATATTAATCTACATAGGATCTAGTAATTCACCACAGATGACGTCACAACAATGTAGAATAAGAGGTCCAATATTTTCTAGCTCAATTCCCTAATAATCAACGCGCACATCTCAGGGGAAATTCCCTAAATCAACGCATGCGCAATAAAGACACGCTAGGTCGAGCAGAATGAAATCGTCTGACAAAACAAAAAATCTTACAATAAAGGAATGAATACATACACTGTAAAAGAATTACGTAATATCGCGAAAAGCCGTTGACTTACGGGGTATTACAAGCTACGCAAGGCTGAATTGATTACCCTATTGGATGACGTACCACATAGGCCACAAAGAAGGGCCGGACAACGAAAGCCCGTAAGACCTGAAACCCTGCTACCAACGCCGGAGGCCATGGATATATTTGAGACCCAAGAGATGTTGAAAAATCGATCTAACATAAAATCCAAGATGCAGGAATGGTATAAATGGCTATAACAGGGTCTCAAATACAGGACCTACACTTCATGACGAGGTGGAAAAGGAGGCCGAGGAAGACTATCTACATGAACAACCGGGGCAAGATTTTACCCCCCAAGAACATAAGCATGCTCACCACAGGACCTTCCGAAGTTTTAGCATTCTCGGTATAGGAAATGCCGATGTTGATGGGTATATCGGGATGGTGCGACCAAACGTGAAAACCTTAGTTGGGGACCAAGTGGAAGATATGGGATCGGCGAAGGTACAGCTGTCACTATGGATAATGTGGAAAAACCCAACAAATATAGGGGGGCTAATGGTGATGAGTACATCGAGGTGAAAAAGGTCTTCCATAGCAATATGGCCCCAGTATTTCAGGGTAATGACATAGATGACGTGCTGGATAGGATGTTTTCTCAGATTAAAACACATATGGAAAATCCAGCATTACCCCAAAGTGGCTTTACAATTAGTCAAATCCTACACCTTGATGTGGACTTTCACAAATTGAGGCTAACAAGGTGTTCATCATATATACAAGCACCCAAATGGATAGCTTCGAAGAAGGCCATTATTAACCCTAAAAATGAGGATGAGGAGTGCTTTAAATGGAGTATAATAGCATCCTTACATCATGAGGAGATTGAAAAAGACCCACAGAGAATCAGTAAGCTGAGACCCTACATAGACTTTTATAATTGGGAGGGTATAGAGTACCCAACAAGCATCAAATCCATCTACAAATTTGAGGCGAACAACAAGGAGATTGCGGTAAACGTCCTATACAAAACGGGAAAAAAGATCAACATACTACGTCGATCGGTGCACAACGGACGTACCAAGGTGGTGACCCTATTACTTATCACTGATGACAAAAAGACTCACTATACAGCTGTCAAAAGTTTATCGAGGCTCCTGGGCAGAGAGATCTCGAATAATAGGAATGCAATGCACTTCTGCTTAAACTGTCTACAGGCTTTTCCCACAATCGAATCGAGGGATAAGCATTATAGGTATTGCATAGACATGAGGCAGTCAAGATCACTATGCCAAACGAATCTGAAAAATGGCTATACTACAGAGATGGCCAGCAACAATTCAAGGTGCCATTTGCCATCTATGCCGACTTTGAAAGCCTACTAATCCCGGTAGAGGAGGATGCCAGGGAGACCAAGACGAAAAAGCTTAACAAACATGTACCGTCAGGCTGGAGCACGTATAGTACCTTTGCCTATGGGGATGTACCAGATCCCCTTACGGTGTACCGCGGCAAGGATTGCGTCACCCGCTTCGTCAACCATCTGGAGGATGAGGTGAAACGTCTCTATAATACCTACCCGCAGCAGGACATGAAGCCTCTAACGGAGATCCGAAAAAGAGAACATGACGAGGCCCCGAAATGCCATATCTGTCTCAAACCATTTAATGATAGCAAGAATAACCGCAAAGTTCGAGACCATTGTCACTATACGGGGCTGTATAGAGGCGCGGCCCATAACAGCTGCAATCTCAAATATAAGATACCCAGCCACATACCCGTGATCTTCCACAACCTCTCAGGATACGATGCACACCTGTTCATCCGAGACCTAGGTGAAAAATATAATACGGAAGATATTGGGTGCATCGCCGAGAACAAGGAGAAATATATCAGCTTCAACGTGAAAATCAAGGTACCCCTTGGAGGTATAGGATCTGGTGATGGGGAGGTGTACAAGAAGATTGAAATCAGATTCATCGACAGCTGTCGATTTATGGCATCATCACTGGATAAATTAGCAAGCAACCTCAACGATGAACAGTGTAAAAATCTCCGTTGGTTTTTCAATGGGGATGATACATTCCGCCTCATGCGCAGGAAGGGCGTGTATCCGTATGAATACATGAATGGATGGCAGCGATTTGAAGAGTTGGAGCTACCGCCCAAGGATGCCTTTTACAGCAGGCTGAACATGAAAAGGATCAGCGATGAGGAATATCAATACGCGAAAAAGGTATGGAATTGTATCACCCCGGAGCGTGATGTAGCCACCATGGGGGACTACCACGACGTGTACCTCACAACGGATGTGCTGCTATTGGCCGATGTATTTGAAACATTTCAAGACGTGTGTTTTACAAACTACAAGCTTGATCCTGCGCACTTTTACAGTGCACCTGACCTGGCATGGAAGGCGGCACTCAAGTTTACTGGAATCAGGTTAGAGCTCCTCACAGACCCCGACATGCTCCTGATGTTCGAAAAAGGTATCCGTGGAGGCATAGTCCAGGCCGTACATCGATATGCCAAAGCAAATAATAAGTACATGGGAGACCAGTATAACCCCAATGAGGAGTCCTCCTACCTCCAGTACCTCGATGTCAACAATTTGTATGGTTGGGCAATGAGGTAGAATCTACCAACGGACGGGTTAAAATGGGTGAGAAATGTTGAGGCATTCACCGAAAAGCGGTAAGCTTGTTGAGCGGTAAGCTTGTTGAGGACAACAAACATGGGTATATACTGGAGGTTGATATCGACTATCTGGAGGCCCTTCACGACAAGCATAATGAGCTACCATTCCTACCCGAACGCACTATGGTCCACAAGGTCAAGAAATTGATACCGAATTTAGGGAACAAGCGAAAGTATGTTGTACATATTAGGGCCCTTCACGAGGCTATAAAACATCGCCTTGAACTGAAGAGGGTGCGTAGGGTGATCCGATTCAATCAAAAGGCGTGGCTTAGAGGGTACATCGATCACAACACGGGGTTGAGAACGGCTGCCAAAAATGATTTTGAGAAGGACTTTTACAAGCTAATGAACCTCTCGGTGTTTGGCAAGACCATGGAAAATCTTCGAAACCACCGTAACATCCAGCTTGTTACCAACGAGGAGAAGTACACGAAACTTGTGATGAAACCAAATTTCAAGGGTGTAAGTCGGTTTAGCAAGCACCTCCTAGGTGTAGAGATGGGTAAAACAGAGGTAAAAATGAACAAGCCCATATATATAGGGCAGGCCATATTAGATATTTCAAAAATGGTTATGTATGAGTTCCACTACGACTACATGCAGCCAAAATATGGTAGCAAGTTGCGGCTCTGTTATATGGACACAGACTCCTTTGTGTACCATATTAGAACTGAGGACTTTTACCGTGATATCAAAGACGACGTTGAAAAAAGATTTGATACGAGTGCCTATAATCCTGATGATAACAGACCTCTTCCTATAGGGAAAAATAAGAAGGTCGTGGGCCTCATGAAAGACGAACTAAGTGGGAGGGTAATGACCGAGTTCATCACCATGAGGGCCAAGACATACGCCTATAAGAGCCTTACACCGGAGGGCGAGGATCGTAAGGCCAAAGGTGTTAGGAGATGCGTCACTAAAAAATCCATCACTTTCGGCGATTACCAGCGATGCCTGGAAGAGGGCATTGATATATACAAAACCCAAGTCCTGATCCAAAATAAGAACCATAAGGTCTATACCCGGGAGGTGAACAAGCTAGCATTGAATAGAGCAGACGATAAAAGGCTCGTGCAGGAGGACCAGGTTACCACGGTAGCCCGTGGTCACTACCGCCGGTCCGACATTTTTGAATAATGAGGTTTTCTAGAAACTGTCCAAAGTTTTGTAAAGGTAGTGCTTTACAAAAAAAGTACCATATGGAGGGGGCCAGAAAATGCACACACTGTAAGCAGGCTTTACCACCGGACAACTTCAAGGTCAAAAGGAACGGACAACGAACAAAAAGGTGCATCAAATGCCTTGATATACATAGGTCGTCAATTGAACGTACCAAATGCCCACATAAAAAACGAAGAAACAAATGTCCAACATGCGATCCCCTAGGTTATCGCCATAATCTAATTCTAAAAAGAATACATCATGCCTTAAATCATGATACGGAGATTGCCTCCAAAGAATATCTGGGATGTGATATCGTAACATTTATGAAACATATCCGAGCACAGTTTAGAGGCGGGATGAACTAGGGAAGCCGAAGGCAGTGGCAGTTCGATCACAAGATACCAATAGGGTACAGGGAGAACGGGGTATACCCCAGCGAGGAAGAACAATTGAAAAGACTCCACTACACCAACATGCAGCCCATGTGGGCTGCAGATAACCAGAAGAAAGGGCATCGATATATCTCCGAGTAGAATGTGGTCCAGCGCGGTTGATCAAACACACTTGCTATAAACGGAAGTGTGTTTATATATTGCTATACTCCTACCGTATGCCATGATCGCCAACATACTTTTTCGATATCGACTACTAATAAACAGGATGTCTGATCTTGCACAAGTCTTTGACACAGCCTCTATAGAATATGAACATGTAGAGAAACCCATCGACAAATTTTAAAGGATGCCCTGCGGAAAGGCAAGGGGCACCTTTTGCCCAAAAAATAAACAGAAGGGTTTGTTGACAAGGCTCCGGAGGAGGCTATCGATAAGGTCCATACAGAGTATGTACAGCGGGAACTTCAGGAGAAGGGTGAAAAGACGGCCAGGGCTCTCTCTACCCATGTTATCGGCCTCTATGCCAGCATGATTGGGAATTTTGTCGACATTGACAGCGTTAACGAGTTACGTCAGGATATCGAGGAGGACCCCATAATCCGGGACTCTATGACCGATCTAGGTATCCTTGTATACTGTACCATTGGGAGGTGTCTGGCTCCTCTCTTGGTAGCAGAACATACCGCTAGGCATATGAGCAAGAAAAAAAAGAAACAGGAGGAGGGGGAGGAGCCTCGGGCTACTGTAATAAATGAGTGAAGATCAGAAACAAGAAGAGAGAGTCATTACAAAACCACCAAAGCATCCGGGAAGGGTTGCACAGGGACACAAGTTGGTGGCACTGATGAAGAAGAGGTAGGAAGAAATGAAGCAACAAGAGGCTACTGTAGAGCATGCAGTCAAAGCCTCTTCTGTGACTGGTTCTGGCAGGTCAACGGATGTCTTCATGTATAGCGCAGGGACCTTGGCCGTGCTTGCGATAGGCGTTGGCGTATGGTATAAATTTGGCAGGGGTGGCAAAAATGGTGGACAAACCCACAAATCAACCCCCGAACCTCAACAAAAGGGCAAGGCTCATCCTGATTTCTTTAAAATGCTTTAAAATGACACTTAATAAATGACGACATCAAGCAAAATTAGCCCAAAAGAAACCATGGTTTTTGACTCCTTATGGGAATCGGTCAGACTGGTATCGTATACAATCTTAATAGCTATGGGTGCGAAAAAGGCCCTATGGGTTTCTAGACCTGGGGCAAAGATGGACCTGGATGACGGCCTGAAGCTTGCCTGCTACATGACGGCAGCGATCTTATTTGACGAATATGCCATTAAGCAGGGATGGTACTTGAAATCTTTGATACCTCCAAAATAGAGCGTCTGATAAAGGTTCTATTTGCCCCAGGGGGTAAATAGAAATGGCGGAGGGTAAAAAATGCTCAAAATGCAAAAAAGTCTTAACCCTTGATAATTTCGGTGTTAAGACTTGTGGTCGGGTAAATCAGCAGTGCATAGGTTGCCTAAATATTGGCAAAATATCACGCGACAAACATCGCACAAAAAGTGAACATAATGATCCTTGGCCTCTATACGTGTTAATGAATATTTGTAGAGCTCATATGAAGGCCCAGCTTTCAAATGGTTACACCTGGGAGGCCTATCAATTTTTACATGTTCATCATAAGATACCTTTCAAGTATGTTGAAACCGGTAAATCTCCAACGCTTGCTGATGTTTCCAGGGCATTACACAGGGCAAGTGCCTTCAAGTAAATGAATAAGATTTGTTCAAAATGCAAAAAAATGTTGGCCCCGGACCAGTTCAAGATTAGGGGCAATGGTAGGACCAAGAGCTGTATGGGTTGCCTAGCTAAGGCGAAGGAGAGGCGGCGTATCAAATGTAAAGACCCCCCCATCGATTGAATACAAATTAGACCCTCTTGCCATTGATAGGGAGATTCAAGGCCAGGAGCAGGATGAATATTACCTACTTCTCTACACCTTTCTGACATACAACATCATACCCCAGTATATCGAACTCATCGAAGCACTCCCCGAGAGCCGGGAAAAAGCACTGCTCGTCGAAAGGTACCGCAATGCATTACGATGCCTACATGGAAAATTAATATATAGTGCTCTACCCCTCGAATATAAGACCCAGAATACCAAGATCTGCCCCGCCTGTCGGGGTCCCCTGGTGAACAATCACGGCGGTGTACTAATATGTAGTGAATGTGCCGGGGTAGTTTCAAAAGTCTGTGATCAAAAGTGGGCATATTAGTAAATGGTGGATACGGCTATATTCACAGGTCCGACATCTTGCGGCAAGACACAACGCGTTTTGGACCTGCTTGAAAAAGAATATAAAAAGCATTAACATAACATAGTCATATTGTGCCCTACCATACGATGGAATGAGACGTATCTATCCAGGACCTCACTCTGGAAGGATGATTACGTGTTCCTGATAGATCCCAAGGATCAACTCTTCGACTGGATTCAAAAATTGTCATCGCTGCTGGCGGGCGAAGGGATGTTGTTTATAGTGGATGACTGTATTGCGGACGAGAGTCTCGACAAGAAAAGGCAGCCGTTGCTTGAGCTTGTCATCAGTGGTAGGCACAGGAAACACAGTTTATGGCTCTTAACGCAGAGCTACAGTGCTCTCCCCAAGAATCTGAGGAGGCAGAAGAAGGCCTTGTTTGCCTGGTATCCCTCGGAGCGGTCTGATATGAGGATGCTAGACGAGGAAACCAACCTTATTTCAGACTGGAATCATATTAAGGCCGAGCTGAAAAAATCAAAGCATGCCTGCCTGTTCGTGAGATTGGAATTTCCTAGGAGTTGGGAGATTTTGGATTGAGCATATAAAAAAGCTATCTGAATATATGAGCAAAAAAGATGTCATCTCAAAAGCTTGTTACGGTGCTTGCCCCACATGTAGAAATCATATACGACGATTGTGGGGCTCCATGGTTCAAAAGGGCAGAGCTTGGTAGGTTTTTGGGTATTGAAAAGATTGGAACATCATACAGAAATATTAAAGGGCAACGTAGAGATAAACTTTCTCAATCATCCTCGTCCCGATTAGGTATGCGAGGAAGAGGGAAAAATCTGCATGATATATTTAATTCCGCCAAAGCTGTTATGGAAATCTTGGTTCGATGCAAAAGTTTGGATGCCATTAAAATTGCGGGGCATTGTGGTATGGATATCCAAAACATAAAGCTTTTATCCAAGGGGGAAGGCACCCTTTACAACATCGGCACCGCTTTTGACGGTGAAGATATGGTGATGCAGCATTATATTGATGGATATAGGATCGACCTGTACTTCCCGTGGTATAGGCTAGCTATCGAATGTGATGAATTTGGACATGCTGATAGGGATATAGGTTATGAGGTAAAGAGACAAAAACACATCGAGCAAGCCCTGGGATTCACCTTTATACGATATAACCCTGATGCCCCACACTTCTCCATTTTTCACATTATTAACAAGATTTATCGCTATGTGTTTGCCGAAATTAACCTAGAGGACTATATCGTAAGCGGGGACTAATTTTACTACCACAAAGGGGTAGTAAAATTACCATTTATGCCCGTTGAAATCTTCTGGGTAGGCATTAATATATAGAAAGATGTCGTCGCAAGTTATGTTCAACGCAGGAGCAATTGAGACCCTATCCAATAGCCAGGATCAACCTATGTTTAAACGCGCCGATTTGGGACGTTTCAGGTATAGTGACTACTATACCTTGACATCATAGCACCCGCGAGACCCTCATGATTGACCTTGTCAAATTCCAGGGAAATATTGGTGATTTTATATGCGGCGTCGGCATGCTTGGCTGCCGTACTTCCCGCGGATGCCGTACCTGCATCTTTGATGACGTCGGCATGTCCCGCGAAATGTAGAACAAATTGCAGCCTGTCATGTAGCCCTGCCTGATAAAATCGTAAGTCTCTGGTTAATTCAAACATTTTACCCAATGGAATGCAGAAAGTATTGGTATACGCCGCGGCGATGGCTTTCTCTTCATCCGTCCCAACGTACTCAGTAGCCTTGACCTGCAGGGCCCTGATTGTACCATCATTTGGGTTAATACCTTCTAAAATGAGGTTGTTGTCCCTATCAAACTTAGGTAGCCACAGGTCCCGGTACACTGCCAGGATATTATTATATTTTGTACCTCGTTGCCATTCAGGGTGATGCGTAGATTTCGCACCAGGCTTTTTCCGATATTCGAGACGATGGTACGCTTCGTGTTGGTCCCAGTCAGTACCAGGTCAAATAGTAGCCTGATGCTGGCCGGAAATATGACATCATTCTGTCCCATATTAGGGATATCCACGTACAAGTCTTCATTCTGGTTGATTGTAGAGGGCACGTGACTTACTTTGACGCGCTGCCGTTTCCCTTTGAAAGCAAAAAGCTGCTTCGTTTCTGCGTATGGATCCAATGTAGTTCCAAATGCACTCATTGTATTTATTATAGGAAAATCTTCTAATAAAATGACAACTAATCCAGTATTTGATCACGATCTTCCGGATGAGGGGGGCGGGAAAGATGATAGGCCCGATACTAGGTCAAAACTTCCATCAACGCCAAAACTTCCATCAACGCCGGGGCCTTTAACCCAAGGAGAACAACAAGGTGCCCCGGGGTCTATGCTTGAGGAGCAGAGGAACGAAATATTAAAGTCAAAAGTGAAGAGCCTCTACGCTCATTTAAGTAAGGATACGAGGCTGATGGGCAAGCTTACTATGATACTCTACGATGATTTTAGGTTGGAGGGGGAACATCTATATTTCAGGCGTATAGATATTACTAATGATATTTACAAGGAAAAAGGTGCTGGGCTCCGATCTCCTGGAGCTATAGTTAAAAATTTGAAGGTAGACGTTGTGCGGTATATGGGCTTCTCGAACTTTGTCACTACGCCCAACAGGGGTAGGGCAGCGGCCCAGGCACTTGGGCAAAAGATTGATGACGTTATGGGAAATGACAGGGGTGATGCCATTTCCATGGAGTCGATAGAATTGATGGATGAGTTTGTGGATGCCATGGAGAGATTTTTAGAAGATACTTCATTTGATGGTACCGACGAAGAAGGTATCACTGAACGTGAAAGAAGGGGGCTTAACCTCGAAATTCAAACTATAAGAGGTAACCTGAAAAGCCTGGCAAGTAAGATCATTTCGTTTGATAGCGAGATTGGCAAGGCAGAGGGTGATATAAAAGAAAAACTTAAGGAGAAGAAGGCCGTGGCAACCGAGGAGCAAAAAGGTAAAATTGATATAGAAATAGGAAATCTTAGGGATAAGATTGAAGAATTGAATGATAAAAAAGAGGCTACGCAGAGTGCACATGGAATACTTTCAAATGAAATTTACAGCCAGCTGGGGGTCATCAAGGAGACGCTGATGAAAATTGCTGGAGATGACACGTCCCTGCTGGAGAAGCTAAAGATCCTCTTCAGGGAGCAGGGTATAACCATAGCGAGCATAGTCTCCGCCATTGGTCTATTAATAAGCACCATCGTGTTTGCGGCCACGGGAGGGGGTGCCGCGGCGGGTGCTGCAGGAGGAAGTGCCGCAGGTGGTGCAGGAAAGGGGTTTGCGGAGAAGCAGCTTGAAAGGGTCGGGAAGTTTCTGAAGTACCTAGCAGGTAAAGCAGGTGCTGCATTACCTGGGATTATGGGTACCATAGTCTCATTCTTTTTTAGGGTAGCGGCAACTGTTGTCGAATACGCAGGCAAGCATCTGTACATGGCCATCGCGGCCGCTGCCGGGTTTACTATGGTCTATATTGGAAGGAGGAAATAGGTTATCTAAGCCACATGTACGCAATGATGAGGCCTACCCCCGTTGTGATCAATACGGTTTTGGTATCCTCATGCGGATTTTGTGGGGGCTGTTCGGGAGGATGAGGAGGCTTAGTATGTTTTATAGGTATAGTATACCTTGGGGGTATAGTATGTATAGGTGCTGTGGTATGTATAGGAGGTACAGCATGTATAGGTGCTGTGGTATGCTTTGTAGTATGTATTGGTGTATGCTTTGTAGTATGTATTGGTGTATGCTTGGGGGGTGCGGCTGCCGCACCCCTAGTAATAGCCCTATTGTTCAGATCAACCTGGACTCCCACATTTACATTGGCGGGTGCGATCAAAATTTTGTTGTTGTACCCTATAATCTTGCCTATGCGGAGGTTCATTTGGAGGGCAACATGTAGACACTGGGCATGATGGCGAAGTTTACCGCAGTTCTGGCATATTGTAGCACCTTCTGGAATTCTGTAATATCATGCCCCACATTTTCCTGACGCTGTACCATAGCTTCGAATTTTTGCATCAAAATCTGCCTTGCTGTGTAATTATCAGCACCCGAGCCGAGTAAGGATGCCTTTGCCCCTGCCTGCGATCCAAGCAATAAGACCACGTAGACCCTAATACTCTCACTTAGCTTGGTCAGACCCTCCGATGTCAAGCCCTGACTTGCTGGTATGATGAATTTCGCCCAATCGCCCTCGACCTGTGGCCACCATCTTCCGTTGGTGAGTGACGCCGATACCGACTTGGTTTTGTACAGACCGTTGGGGTCCGCACCATATTCGCGACATACCTGCGCATACCCAGAGGCTGAATAGGGATTTTTGTACCGACTAAAACCATCATTAAAAGACATCGGAACCTTCATCCTTGCCAGAATACGACGCATGTGGTAGTACACGTGAAATTTGAATACGGAGTTGACAAGTGGCACAGAGCCCGTTAGATGTTTGGCGGAGATGCCCAGGGCCGTGCTTGCGCAATGGGTGGCGAAGTTCACCTGGATGTTCCAGTAGTCCAACGCTTGTCCTCTTGTCCACCCCTGAATGACAGGGTCGTTCAGGTACGTACTTGTCACTTTGATGGGATATTTTTTTAACCCGGGGAATGATACAGAAATATGGGAGCCTGTACTCACGTACAAGTTCTGATGCTCCAAGCTGGTTATATCAACAAGTGGCCATTCACCCCTGTTTGAATTGTACTTTGCCTTGGGATTATATGAATAGATATTCATCGTTTTCTTTAAACAAAGATGAAACAACTCTACATTACCGATATATATAAGCCCACGATACTTGAAGACTACCTGGGGCAGGATAGTAGAATTGCCTTGAAGTCCATCAGTATTCGACCCGCATGGTTGAACTTATATAACAATACGGAGTTTACTATACGTAAAGTAGGACCTGATCAGAGGGTGACTCGGATTGAGATAATCAGCGGCCTATATAGGATCGAGGATATTGCGACCATTGTGAACAGCCAGACACAAGATAGGATCAAACTTTTCGTATTAAAAAGTGGTTACTGCAGGCTCCGTGTTAGTGACGGGTACACGGTGGTAATGAATCGACAGCTGCAGGAGCTCCTAGGCCTATCCTACGACCCTAGTAGGAAGTACTATCAGGCCGGCGACTATGATGCCTTCTATAAAACTGATATTTACATCAGACTAAGACTCGTTTGTCCCCAGTTGGATGAGGACGATTGCCTCCTTGATGGCAAAAAGTCCAAGATTCTGGCCCTACTCCTTACCAAAGAATTGAACGCATGGGGGGACATGCTGACCTGGAATACTGATACTACTATCTACCTACCCCTAAAGGGGTCCACAGATCGCCTCGAGTTTATGTTGACGGACGAGTTTCATCATGAGAAGAATGTGACGTTCACCGGCCTCACGATGCAAATCTTGGTAGAATAAATGGCTGATATAACGAAGCTGTACCCGAACTTACCGAGTGCACCTGCAGAAGGTGCGGACATGCAGGAGGAAAGCCAAAAGTATAGGCTTGATAAAATAAATGAAATCGAGAAGTATCTGCGATCTGAAATCAAGGAGAGGGATAAGCTTGCGAAGAAGTTCAAGATGCATGGAACCTGGGTGCGCTACTGTGACCATGGATTATTAGGGGTTTCGGTTATCACCTCGGGGATCGGTATTGGTACCCTGTCATCCGGAATGGGTGTACCACTAGCAGTGGCAATGGGGGGTCTTTCATTAGACGTGGGTATGGGGCAGGCAGGCCTTAAGGCTGCCGGAAAAAGGTTGGGGGTAAAATCTAAAAAGCATGAGAATATAAGACTGGTCGCCGAGGCTAAAACTCGATCGTTGACCTGATATCAAGGGCCGTCGAAAATGGGGAGATTGATAAGTACGAGTTTAGCCATATATTGCAAGAAAAACAGAAATACATGGTCTTGAAAGAACAGATGAGGTTCAACCGCATTGTTGACTCCATAATGAACAGGAGCGTGCGAAGCTAGTTGCCAGGGGGAGGCAAGAGGGTAGGGAAGAGTTTTTAAAAAACGTACAATCTGCGCAGTATGCAAGCACTATGTAGACACACCACCCGAGTATAGGCCATAATTTTATACATATTTTATAGGTCTCGTAGACCTATAAAATATCTGGTTTTTCAGCCCTCCCCTAGCAGCCATTTATTTAATTTTGTATATTTGCATTCAACAATATGGACTTGTGAGTAGTAGTTGCTACCCTGGGCGTATAAGGATGATATCGCCAGCACGCCATTAAGTTTACATGGCTCATTATAGGGTACTGATTGGCCATGGAAGTTGGTTGTGATTGCGTCCTTGTAATATTTGAGTTTAGCTTTGATGTAGCGGTCCTTTTTGACCGGCTCAGTCGTCAATTTTTGGGATATAAGCTCCTCAATCTTGTTCCAAATTTGTCGATACTTGGCGATCCAATCAGGGTATTCCTCAAAATCAATGCTCATCGCCGGCACGGCATTTGTATTGTATTGACTCACCCCATTGGACCAGACCCCAGGTGTCTTTACCCTGAGTGCCACTACAAGGGCTCGTGTATGATATCCTATAATGTACCGTTGATCAGCGCCTTTGTTGGAAGGAACGGGGCCTGACACTGTCAGGTGTTCCATATTATAATCATTGATATCTGTAAAGGTAGTCGCAATGTTATAGAATTCTCGGGGTTTCACAATTTCATTTTCAAATTTCAGCATCTTGTTTATTGTAATTCGAAGGACCCCGGAGAATTACATGATGTCATCGTACACACGCAGCCGCCACCGTTATATGTGATATATTCCCGATAGCAGTACCAGCATAAAAGTTTACCATTTATTTCAAGCCTGCGCCCACATCTACACCTATCATATTCATCCAGCATACGTTCACAGTCCCTACAGTTAACGCACATTTATTAGTATCTTACAACTATGCTGTAAGATAACGTTTTCAGGCCAAACCCCAATACCTTTTGAGACCTGCCTTTTCATCCTCTGAAAAGCACCAATCGATGACCCTATCCGGATGCCAGGCCAATGGAAGAAGATCCTCCTTAATCCCGGCCTTTCCCATCTTCCTGTAATAGTAGGCCTCGAGTAGTTCGAGCTCCTCATTCTCAACAACCATATCCCATATGTTATGGGTGATAAACCAGTCCGGCACATACCTGAGCATATAGGGCTCTTTTTCAACAGCCCTATTGCACATGTCTCGCGTCTTGAACCTATCGGGCACATACTCCAACATTAGGGGATCCTCGCCAACAGCCCTATTGCACATGTCCCGCGTCTTGAGCCGGTCCGGCACATACTTGATCATATAGGGCATTTTTTCAACGGCTTTATTGCACATGTCTCGCGTTTTGAACTGATCCAGTACATGGTAGAGCATTTCGGGATCTTTTTCAGCGGCCTTGTTGCACATGTCCCGCGTCTTGAGCCGGTCCGGCACATGGACGAGCACCCGGGAATCTTTTTCAGCAGCCCCATTACACATGTCCTACGTTTTAAGCCGGTCCGGCACATCCCCTAATGTCGGGGGATACTTTTCAACGACCTTATTATACATGTCCCGCGTTTTGAACCTTTTGGGTACATCATCGAACATATGGGGGTGCATTTCAAAATACTTATTGCATATGTCCTGCGTTTTGAACCTGTTGGGTACATACTCGAACAGATAGAAATCCTCCTCAACAGCCTTGTTGCACATGTCATGAGTCTTGAATTTTGACGGCACATGCCTGAACATATAAAAATCCTCCCCGACGGCCTTGCTGCACATGTCTTGCGTCTTGAACTGATCCGGGACAAACTCTAACATCTCGGGATCCTTTTTGACAGCCTTATTGCACATGTTCTGTGTCTTGAACCTACCCGGCACATGCCTGAGCATATGTGGGGACTCTTCAACGACCTCGATCCAATGTTCCTGTGTATTCATCTTTATTGTATGATTTTTTTGTTTGTCGGAGGATTTAATTGTGGTCAATACTAACGCAGTTGATATTTATGGGTATATGATGAGGTCATCAATGTGCGCGTTGATTATTAGGGAATTGCGCTAGAAAATATTGGACCTCTTATTCTACATTGTTGTGACGTCATCTGTGGTGAATTACTAGGTCCTATGTAGATTAATATGGGATGGTATCGGATGGTGCTGGATTAATAGGGACTGTGCTGTGATTTGCTGTGACGTCATTGTTGTACGCGCACGCGACTGCGCTAGAAGGAACATTTCCCTATCTCTGTTGATTCTATCTAAATCGATTGGGAAATGATTGGAATTCCAATAAAGAATAGATTCGAATTGAATAAAGTTTAATATTTCAAAGCAATGTGCTCTTTATTTTTAGAATAAAGTCTTGTTTGGGACGCATTATTCAATCATATCAAATCATCAATACACTTTGATGATGAAATAATAGCAATTTCAGTCGGTTCATATGAATTAAGAAATAAAATTCGAAGTAAGAAATTTCCAAAGGAACTTTTCCAGGGATTTTATAAAGATATTGGATTCAAAGAATTAGTATTTCAAATGTGAACGTATTGACTGAACTTGAAGTTACCAATGTAGTAAACACTAATTAAAAAATGAGAAAGACAAATAAAACATCTCTCAAATACACTAAACATCAGAATAATGCTCTCTTGGTTTAATCAATTATCATCAATTCAACGCAAATTACATCGCTCTACAAATTGTTAGACAACATTCCATAATTCTCTAATTCAAACAGCCATCTTCTTCGTATATCAATCCTTTTATTCAAAACCCCGTGTCCCTTATTTGTTGTCTCTTTACACGAAAGGCGTCATAAATTTGCGATATGTTTACATGCCTTTTTTATTACACAGTTTATCGAAAACTATAGACGATTAAATGTTTAGAATAATGTAAAATACAAAATCTGTTGTTCAAAATCAAAAGTTATAAATAAATAGCCTGGAAACTTAGGGGCTGTTTATATGAGAGGCGGGACGGGACGATTGCCGGGACGGGACGTTTGCCGGGATCCCGCTCTCATTAATAATTATACTTAAAATCACTTTGCGTTTATATGGAAAATTTTTGTCCCGGGACAATTTCGTCCCGTCCCGGCTGAGCGGGATCCCGCTTGAGCTAAGCGGGATCCCGGCTTAGGCGGGACGTGTTTTTCCATATAAACACACCGTCCCGGGACAAACGAGGTAATATTTGCACTATCAGCATATTTCTATAGAAAGAAAAAAACAAACATGGCTGCTAAACGTTCACTTGTTAAGAAGCCAACAGATGTTCCAACCAAGAAAAAGTGTTTTAGATTCAATGATGAAATGGTTTTTAACCTCATTAACTGTCTATTAGATTATAAAGCAAAGTGTGTGTTTGAGAACATTGATTTTGATGCAGACAAACCAATGCAATACAAAGTCATTCGAACTGAGTTGGCAAAATTATATCAAAATGAAGAAGAAGTGTTTGGGCCAGTGGAGGATACCTCCACTGAGCTCTCCCAAGAAAATGTTAGGGAAATGAAAAAAATGATAGCAAGAGGCTACCAAAGAGTGTTAGAAAAAATAAAAGATTTACGGCAGGGATTTTCTAAAGCAGTAATTAGTGGCACGCGTAGTGGCTGTGGCAGATTAGTGTATGAACACTATGACAGTTTGAAGCTCCTTTGGGGTGGAAGTGCAAACACAGAGCCCCTACCCAATGGCATTGATAGTGCTGATGTGAATCAAACAAAATCAAGTAATGAAATGTTATCTGACCATGATGATCCAACTGCAAATATTAATAGTGTTGACAGTGGTGAATATGAAGATCCAGCAGATGACGATAATTTGAGCTTGTCATCAAGTGATCAGTCAGTCTCGAAAAATTCATGCATTGTTACTTCCACACCAAAAACTACATCAGCAGTGCCAAAACTTATTGATAATAAAAGAAAACAACTTGAGAGAAAGTTGTCATCTGCTCGGCGTGATACCTTACTGTTGAGAGAAGCAAAAGAAGAAAGATCTGATCGTAAAGAGCTCCAAGATTTATGTTATGTTAGTTGCCCAACAAACTATATGCCCAAAACGTTCTAATCCGTAGATTTTTAACAAAAATTAACAACAAACAAAAATATTTTCACTGTGAGTTACATTGAGCATAATAGGCTTTCAAATCTTTAGCAGTATCAGAAGAAACTTTTTATTGAAATTAATGTGCGAATGTTTGAATTTAGCCTTTATCATTTCCTTTTACAGAACATGCAATACTTTATAAATCTTCACATTTTTTGTATATATTGTATATATATATAATTGTTAGTATGGAAGACTGTCCTGTATAAAATTTGTTATTACTTCCCGTACAACATCACCCTCTGCAAGATTTCCTGAATACACAGAGTAATCTAATTGTTGTGTCTCTGCTTTATGCTTTTCTATTTCAATTTTCACCAAATCAGGGTCAATAACACATTTGTTAAGTTCACATATATTGTGAAGCACAAAACATGCATAGATTGCCACAGGAACAAAATCTATTTTTAAATCAACTTTCTTTGCTAAAAAACCCCATCTGGCTTTTAAGCGTCCAAAAGCACACTCGACTGGGTTTCTTGCTGACCGGAGCATGTTGTTAAATACCACTTGAGCATTTGTTGAACAACTATGATACTCTTTCATACAGTACGGTGTCAAGGGGTATGTAGGGTCACCAATCAAATAGTTTGGAACTTTGGCTCGGCCTGGCAGGATGTCCTCATAAGTAATGGGTATTTCCTCATCTTTAAGTTTAGCAGCAATATTTGAGTTGGCGAACACCTTCGCGTCATGTACACTGCCTGGCCACCTACAATCAACATCCATGAAATAGCCACGGAAATCGCATACTGCCTGAACGTTAAGAGAAAAATACATTTTGTAAGAAAAATAATCTTGTGAATGTTCACTAGGTCGTAAAATTTGTACGTGGGTGCCATCTATGCAGCCAAAAGCTTGCGTCATTCCAAATTTGACCTCAAATTCTCCTACTTTTTCAAGCATCTCTTCTTTCGTTTTTGGCAGGGCTATGTATTTTGGTCCAAGCTTGTAAGTTATGCAGTTACAAACATCTCTTATGACTTTTGACACCGTAGATATGTGCAGGCCAAAAGTGTTTGCTGTCATTGACAAAGATCCTGTGTCTTTCAAGTAGTACAACGTTACTGCAACTTTTTTTTCTGCAGACAAGGCTCGATAATTTGGAGATGTGTTGTCAGGAGTAATCCATATGCGTATTTGATCTACTAAATCAGTTAACATAGCCTTTGTCATTCTGAAGTTCTTTTTCCAATCCTCCTCGGGAAGAACATTAAAAAACATGTTCAACCACCACTGTTCCACTCGTCCTTGTTTGAACCATGTTGAACGAGGAATTCGGTTTTTCCTTTGCTCTTTCAATGCTTTCTGTTTTTTTATCCAACAGTTTCTTTTGCTTCCACTCAAAAGTGATGCAGTTAAAAGAGTTCTATAGTGAGTGTATTGAAGTGCTAAAATCATTAACAATGTATTGAGCTGCAACAACAATGTTGATGATGTTAAAAAAATCTGTTTATTCGCTTGCAATTTTGTTTTGTTTTCGTTTTGACGCGCCATTATACTTTAGAAAAATTTAAATTTGGCGCTTGTGTTGTGAAATCGTCCCGGCGCACTTTTTTTCCATATAAAGGCGGGATAAAATCATCCCGGCAAACGTCCCGTCCCGGCAATCGTCCCGTCCCGCCTCTCATATAAACAGCCCCTTAGTTTATCTTTTACGTATTTTAAACAGGAAGTAGCGTCACATTATGTTAATTAATCGAATGAAAAGTCAATAAGGTCATTCTTAATGAGTTAACCCACTTAAATTAGACAATAACGATATGTCGTTAAGAGATAACTTACGGATGGATTATTTCATTTGTAAATTTACATAGGGATTTTTTTTATATCGTTTTCTTACAAATTTTTTATATTTAATTCTGATGATGACTAAATGTTTGCACAAATGTAAAAGATGTATTGATGTTTTAACATTGCTATATTTTGTAATGTTCAACAGCCAAACAGGTACACATATGTTTACATTTTGTTTCTATTTGAACCCTACCTCATTTATTGTTTTGTACTTTTTTCGTGTTTTGTTTAACGTTGTGTAAAGCCTATGAAAAATTAATTAGAAAATACACCTTGTTGATTGGTTTGATTTTTTAATTTCACGCAGACTATTTCATTTGAATGTATTCCCGCATTGTTTATGTGAAATACTGAAAATAATGGAGTGATTATGATCTCATACGCTTAGTCAGAAGGCAGATGTTTCAATAAAACTGCAACTTTCTCATCAAAGTAAGACCTTTCCAGTGAAAGATGATTATGGAAAATATGTGCGCTATACACCATTTAGACATGTTAAGACAGTAAAGTTATCTGGCAGAAAAAAAGAGGATGGAGACAGAATATTATTTTTTAGTACATAATGTTGACATGATATAAGACTTTTCGATTATGTTCAATTATTAAAACAAATACGTATATTACTCACTTTTTTGCACAACTCCTTCCTTTTCGCCAGTACAGTGATTACAACAACGAAAGCAAATGCCGCTATAATGGGAATTGTGACTGTATAAAGAAAATTCTCACCCGCAAATAATATAACCATGGCAATTCTTCTAGTGAGCTGCAGCTACCTCAGAAAGAAGAACTATTATAATTTTTTGGTTGGTACTCGACACGTAGCAAAAGAAAAAAATAAACAGATAATTTAGAATTAAAAAAAACCTAATTTTTATATCAATCTTTTTTTTATATATTTGTTGGCAATGAGTTTTTGATCTACATAGAAGATTAAGAAAACCCTAAAAAACACAATGTTGAAGGTGGTGAGTTTAGCTCATCATGTTTTTTAAATTATTTTAGTATTTTAAGTAGGGGAAAGATCAATTTAATTGAATTTGCCACGTAAAAGCATAAATTAAAGACCCCTTTGAGGTTGTGTTTGTATCGCTATCCCCATGTTAGAAGAGTTACAAGATACACTGGGGACGAGATTATGTTTGAGATTAAAAAAATATTGAAATTAAGTTTTATTTTAAATTTTTCAGTGCATTTAACATAAATATCCCGCTACAATTTATTCAAATATTAAGCCACTAATTAAGCAAAAATTTTTTGATTACATAAATTCAGCTCATATTTTAAAGATACTTATTTCAAAATTAAAAAAAAATGGAAAAGGCCGAAAATCTTTTGGTGAAAATATGTCCACACATTGCGGATAGATGTCGTTCCTAAAATGATTTTTGTTGCGGCTAGGCTTCGCGTTCACACGGTTTCAAAGCTATCCGATATGCGAAACGAAATGATTTCGTTCCGCTATAAAAGGGAAATAATTCCGTTCCTCTATTTTTCGGAAAACATGTTCACACGTTTTCGGGACAAAAAGATTCTAGAATGAAACCTATACGCAATTTGTGAACATAGTCCTATTTTTAACGTGTATGAATAAAATACTAAACTTCAATGAATAAAATCAGTAAATTATCACAAAACATGCATGTGCATGCGATTTGCATGCTGTTGCTCCATGTTGCTTCGGTGTTGTTTTCACAGCAGTCATACAGCTTTGGCTATAATTTTGAATTTATATCACGGGATAAATAATATTGATTCATGCTTGCATCAGGAAAAAGTTGAAAATTTGTCAACTTCTTTTTGGGTCGGTTTTAGAACAGTCTCGGATCATTTAGGATAAAAAACACCATCTTCTGCTCATGCGCGGATAAAAAACGGAGCCTGTCCGTGTCCGATCTAGACCATTGGAAAGCAGCCCCTATACATGGCATTTGTGGTCAAGTTTCTTTTTTGGTACTTTTGGTACTTTTTAGCGGAGTGTTGGGTCCAAGGTAATTTTTCCAACAATTTTTAAATTACTTTTATTGTTTTGACTAAAATATACAAAAAGCCGTATTTACTTGCAGCATATTCTCATGATATAATTTTATAGAAAAGTTTGATCATCGTCCAAAAAGCTATCAAAAAGTATGCAATAACTTATGTTGTGGGTAAATAAAAATTTCATTGCTTTTCATCATGACGTCATCGATACAGTGGCCTGCAGCAATTTTAAGTTTGGGGTCACATCAAATGTTTTAAGCTAGAGTCATCATCTACCAGTTGACAAAGTTTAATGTTGGTATCAGTTTACTTAAGTTTACTTTAAAATGACACTTTTTCTCCTCACTTTATTTTTATTTTAGTTAAATGTTTAACAATAACTGCAGCATCTGGAGTAGGTGTAAATAATGGTAGTACATTAACATTGGTATGGAATTTAAATAAGTCACTTGGTGATAGAATCGATAACTTGCGTGTGTATGTATTGCCGGACACACAAAATGAAATCTTAACATTATTGGGCAATAAACCAACTCAATCAGAGAAAGCAATTGAAATGTTTGGTGCAAACAGATTGTCTGCTAAATTTAATGAGTCAAAATATGAGATGAGTTTAACAAATATGAGGATGAATGAAAGTGGTGTGTATCAACTTTATGCTACTTACAAAAATGGTCAATTCTTTGAAAGACGTGTCAATATTAAGGTCGGTGTCACAGGTATGATGCAAACGTTTTTCTTATTGTTTTAAATTCTTATTATTGTTGCGTGAATTATTATTATTACTAGTCGATAAGGCCCGTGGAAAAATCCACTTAGGCAAAAGAACAATGGAAAAATAGGTTGTTTTAGATGTTGTGCTGACGTCAGCAGTGCATATATACCAAAAAAATTGGGGAAATTTAGTTCATTTGCTGCTTGTAATGCATAGAGGTTGAAACGCTGATCAAAATAATGTATAGAGGATCATATGTTTTCGACGAACGCCTGAGGAGATGTAAGGGCTTTAAAATTTCACTGACGTTGAAACGTTGATCAAGAAAATGCATAGGATCATGTACTTTTGACAAACGGTTACGGAAATATTAAGGTTTAAAGGCTTTTTGACGACATCACCAACCCGTCCATTCCGAATCAGGCAGACACTCTCTGTATTATTATAGAGATAGTCAATAAGGCCCGTGGAACAATCCACTCAGGCAGAAGATTAGGTTTTTTTGCAGGTTTTGCTAACGTCAGCAGTGCATATATATACAAAAAAAATTTGGTGAAATGTAGTTTATCTGTTCCCTGTAATGCATACACATTGAAACGTTGATAAAAATAATGTATAGGATCATATGTGTTCGCAAACGCATAAGGAGATATAATGTTTTAAAATTTTAAAATTTTGCTGACGTGAGTAAAGTCCTCTAAACTACAAAAAAAATTTCTTTAGAAATTTGCACTGTAAAATCCACTTTAGGCAGGAGTACATTGGAAAAGAGAATTGTAACTTGTATTTTCATGACGTCTGCCAGGACCCGTCAATACACAATATTTTTTTCCTAAAATTTGTTGACACGTTGCTTCCAATGTGTAGAACTTGAAACGCTGATCAAAATAATGTATAGAATCATGTACAACACTAACAATAATAATAAAGTCAGAAATAACACATCTCAAATATTTACATCTTATAAAGTGATTATGTTTGTTCGTTGAAAACCTTTGATATTTCAATCAGAAGTGTCAAAAAACATCAAATTTATACCTGGAAAATCATTTATTCGGTTGCATACTCTCCTGTTCCCCAAAAATATACACAAAATGTAAAAATTAACAGGTTAAGAACACAAAATGTTTTTTCTTAGTATGATGATCTGTAGTGACCTTTACCAACCATTTTAAATTGGAATTTCAAAAATGCATAAGGAGTAAATTTGAATCAACAAAGATATTATTTTTGGAAAACATAGTGTATATACGGTCCGTCCTCACAAAAGTTTACACAAAATGTTTTTGAGGAGCACATCCAAATCAACAAAAATCAGTTCATTTAGCATGTTCTATATTGCCATTGCCATCTTCCACAAAAAGGTTATGAAACACATCAAATTATAGAAAAATCAGCCATTTCATAACATATAAAAAACGAAAAAGTTTTAGTCAGAACAATTAGTAATTTTTTCATTATCACAAAACACAGTTATTACTACAATTTTAAAATTCTTAACAAAAACGTGAAACCATGGAATTTTCTTCCAGCAAAAATGACATCCCATACAGTTTAGTTCTCCCCAAGAAAAGTTTATAATACGAAATATGAAAAGGCCATTAGCTTACACAACAGCCTTCAGTGGAGTTCAATTCCACAAAAAAGTTTTCTTTCAGTATATATATTGCATGTGGTCTTTTTCCCACAAAAGTTTACACAAAATTTAAAAAAACAGCAGTTTGCAACACAAACAAAAACACGAACAACCATACCATACCATCCTCTCATAAATTAAAATAAAGTCATAAACCCACGTAAATTGCCAATCAAATGTCTGCAACCCCCTGTGAAAATAACCTGGCATTTTACAAGTAGGCTGCCAAAAGTTTAACAGGATGTCAGAAACAAAACAATAAAAAATAACTTAACACACACGCTTTAAATTCTGGAAAAATTTATTCCACTTGTCATATTGCACGTGGTCCCCAAAGTTTACAGGAAATGTGAAAAGAATTATACTCTTATCGGCATAAATATACATCACACTATCCTGCAAAGGTTTAAATTTTTGAAAGATTTTGTAGGTAGGTAGCTAGCTTGTTACATCATAATTCGTGCTCATAAAAAAAGAGAAGTTTAGAAACTAAGGTAGCTAGCTATAGATAATTAAAAAAGAGGAATAACAACATAAGTCACAGGTTAGAGCTAGCCATGGGATGGGGAGCAGGCATTGGTTGCTAACATTAGCTAGCTAACAGTAGCTAAGAGACCCAGTTAAATATACTTAAACTGGGAACACTTAGCTAAAACTAAAGCTACAATCGTGGACAAAAATATTGAGACTAAGGCAGTTTTTTACTCATTATCCAAATATAGACAAAAGAGTCAAATAGTCAATACTCTGCAGCCGGCAGGCTGCAAAGTCGCTATTTTTGCACACAAGTAAGCCAGGCAGAGAGCGTTGAAAAGTTGCTAGTCACATTCTTTAGCACGCCCGCACACCGAAATAATTCACGTTGGGGAACACGAAGGCCCCGAAATTCGTGATTAATGGCCTTGCTGACGTCAGCAACAATTAGCACATTTTATCCTAAGTCCACTCTGAACATTGACAAGTGAACTTTGACAAATTCAAGATGTGTGAATCTAATATAGAATGAGCCTACGCAATTACTTGTGGTGGCGAAATTCGAAATTCGTTCTCTTTTCCTAACATATTGTGACCACGATTGTAGCTATTTATGCTTAGTAAACCACATATAAAGAGAAGCAATAGTAATGTAAAATTAATAACATTACAGTTCAACAAACCAAAGTTTTCCGTTTGTTAGTCAGCTAACAGCTTTATGTAGCATTTTGAATTTTAGGACAATACATTAGTTACGCGCCAGGGCATCATGAATTATGCAACAAAACGTAAACAAATATGGCTACATACGCGGTAAAATATAAAACTGTGGCTTTTCCTGGAAAATGCAAGTCTGCTTGCTCCAGCGACATAAAAAGCAAACGTCTAAAAATATCAAAGTTCTTACTATTTGTGATTTCAAATCCACTTCAAACTCTAGCCTTTGTGTTCTATTTCTAACTTTACTTCACATCTAGCTCCACTTCTCACTTCACTTTTCTACTTCTTCACTTGGTCTCTTTTCTTTTTAAATATATAGCTATGCTTTTTTGAACCACTTTTTTTCCTTTCTTTCAAGGTAAAGGGATCGTTCTTCTGTGCTTTTTTTTTGGTGGCCTTTATTTTCTACTTCTAACTTTACTTTACTTCTAGCTTCACGTAGCTCCACTCCTCACTTCCAACTTCACTTTTCTTCTTCTTCACTTGGACTTTTTTCTTTTTAAATATGCTTTTTTGAACCACTTATTTTACGTTTTTCAAGATCGTTCTTTTGTGGGTTTTTTTGGTGGCGAGAGGACAACATTTTTCGAAAGTTAGCCGTTAAATTTATTTCAGCAAATCAAATTGAGTCGTTTTTATCACGTGATGTAAACAAAGTAAACCCGCTAGCAAAATGGACATAATTTTTTCGGCGACTTCGAAGAGAATTTCGGCGACATCAAAAGAAAATGACGATATCCACTATGACCGTCACATACACTTCGCATTATTATATAAGATTATTATTATTATTTTTGTTTTTGTTGTTGTTGTTTTTGTGTCAAGATAAAAACATGAATTTGTGGTGTATGCGCTATTTCAGACACAGTCAAATCTAATTTATTTTTGCCCGAAAAGAACTGGGTAGTGTACCTCGCGCACAAGTGTTCATTGAAAATCAACAGAAATTTCAATAGATTCGTAGTGCTTTAAATCTGAGTTTCGTGTCTCCTAGGTTAATTACAAGATTATTCACTTTTATTTCCTGGAGTTTTTTCCTGGAGTAAAAAAGTCCAAAAAGTTTAATACTATAGAAAAATCATTATTCAAGAAACAGATGCGATCAAAAATTTGTCCGGATGTTTTTATTCTCTAACAAAATTCCCTTATTCTGGTTCCTTTTTATAATCGATATTTTTGCATAAATGAAAATATTTAAAAGCGAATAAAAAACGAAAAAAGAGAAGATCAATATGACTTTACTATCGATGACGATGAGTATATACATTTAGTTAAGCGATCTAAGATTTGAATAATAATAGCTATATTACTGTTATTTGTTAAAAAAAAGGCGATTTTATGTTTCTTTTGTTGCAATGACTTTGAGCCAGAGTAGAGCTAGAATATAACCAGGATTTTCCCAAAACCACGGTCAAACTCTCATAAAAATTATCATACAGAATTTCACTTGTGACGTCACAACTTTTCGTCACGCCTCATTGCACAAAAATCTATTGATATGCATGAAAAATCCCTACCATGCGGTGTTGAGTCATGCATATCAAGGTTAAGTCCGTAACATACAAAAATGAGTAGAAAGGGGGGAATTCCCTTATAGAATGCTAATAATCAACGCATGCGCAATAAAGAGGTGCAACTGTGTTATAAAAATACTAATAAATGTGCATTAACTGTCGGCAATTAAAATTCAATATATTTGAAAGTGCAGTATTCATGACCTTTATGGCCGGCATTGGTATCTCCCTACCACTTATGGTCCTAGCATTAGTACAAGAATCAGAGTGTAGGGTGAATGAATGGATGAGACATTCTAGGCTTTTGAGGGAACGTCTTGATGACCTAGATAATATAAATGGAGGAACAATGTAGGGACTGTGAACGTATGCTTGATGAATATGACAGATGTACCTGTGGACGGAGACTTATGATAAGAGATAAAATGCTGTGTTGGTACTGCTACCAAGAGCACATTACCTATAACGGGGGCGGCTGCGTATGTACGATGAAATGCAATTATCTGACATCGTTTAAATTACAATAAAACAAAGATGCTACAATTTGAGAAAGAGCTCGTCAGCCCTAAGCTATTCTACTTATTTGCGACTACCTTTGCAGACATCAACGATATCAACGTGGACTGCCTGACAGTGTCAAATCCAGTACCGGCCAATAGTGGTAAGGATCAGAAGTTAGAATCTGGTCCGCGAATGGGGTGACCCGGTACAACGCCACCGCAGTACCAGCAATGGGTCTTGATTTCGAAGAGTATCCCGACTTGGTTTCGAAGTATCGTCAAATATGGAGCAAAATCGAGGAGTTGATCTCCGAGCAATTGACGACAGAGCCGGTCAAAAAGGACCGGTATGTTAACGCCAAGCTCAAATACTATAAGGATGCAATCACTACTAAATTCCACGGTATGCCGGTACCATATGATGAGCCATGCCAAGCCAGTGCCATCCTGTCCATTTCATCGGTGTACGTGCAAGGCAAAAACTACTACCCTCAGGTACATATTACGGAATGTAGATATAAGGATTTCAAAAAAGAATCACTGCCGAGTGAGTTTTAAAAAACTATATATTTCATAGGCCATATATTGCCTGTAAAATATGTATAAAACTAAGGCCTATACTCAGGTGGAGTGTCTACATAGCGCTTGCATACTGCGCAGATTGTACGTTTTTTAAAAACTCTTCCCTACCCTCTTGACTCCCCCTGGCAACTAGCTTGGCACGCTCCTGTTCATTGATGGAGTCAACAATGCGGTTGAACCTCTGCCTCATCTGTTCTTTCAAGACCATGTATTTCTGTTTTTCTTGCAATATATGGCTAAATTCATACTTATCAATTTCCCCATTTTCAACAGCCCTTGATATTATATCAACAATCGAGTTCAGCTTTGCTTCGGCGATCAGCCTTATGTTCTCATGCTTTTTTGATTTTACCCCCAACCTTTTTCCGGCAGTCTTAAGGCCTGCCTGCCCCATCCCCACGGCTAATGAAAGACCCCCCCATTGCCACTGCTAATGGTAACCCATTCCGGATAACAGGGTACCAATACCGATCCCCGAGGTGATAACCGAAACCCCTAATAATCCATGGTCACAGTAGCGCACCCAGGTCCCATGCATTTTAAATTTCTTTGCGAGTTTGTCCCGCTCCTTTATCTCATTTCGGAGACACTTCTCAAGTTCACCAATCTCATCAAGTCTATACTTTTGGCTTTCCTCCGGCATATCCGCGCCTTGTGCAGGTGCACTCGGCAAACTAGGGTATAGTTTGCTGATATCGCTCATCTTTATTCTATCAAAAGCTGCATAGTTATCCCGGTGAAGGATACATTCTTCTCATGATGATGTTCATCTGTAAGCATGAATTCTAGGCGATCCGTGGACCCTTTTAAGGACATGTAAATTGGGGTATCAAAAGTCCAGGTCAGCATATCCCCCCAAGCATTTAATTCCTTGGTGGGTAACAAAGCGAGAAATTTAGATTTTTTGCCATCCAGCAGGCAGTCGTCTTCATCCAACTGAGGGCAAACGAGTCGTAGACGAATATAGATGTCAGTCTTGTAGAAGGAATCATAGTCTCCCTTCTGATAGTACTTTTTACTAGGGTCGTAGGATAGGCCCAGGAGCTCTTGCAGCTGTCGATGAATAACCACCGTGTACCCGTCACTGACACGGAGCCTACACAGTCCATTTTTTAGGACAAAAAGTTTTATCCTGTCCTGTGCCTGACTATTGACGATAGCCGCTAAATCCTCTATCCTATATAGGCCGTTCATGATCTCAATTCTAATTTCCCTCTGATCGGGCCCCATCTTACGTATGACAAATTCATTATCGCTGTAAAGGTTCAACCATACAGGCCTGATGCTTATCGATTTAAGGGCAATCCTCGAGTCCTGCCCCAGGTAGTCTTCAAATATCGTAGGCTTATAGATATCGGTGATATACAGTTGTTTCATCTTTGTTTTAAAACAAAGATGAACATGTATGCATACAACCCCAACGCAAAGTACCAATCCAACAGGGGTGAGTGGAACTGTACGTGTCTACAGAATAGCATATGGCATTCCCCAAATTTACTAAGTGTCCAATCAAAATTACGACAACCTACCTGAACGACCCTGTCATTCAGGGGTGGACAAGAGGACAAGCGTTGGACTACTGGAATATTCAGGTGAACTTTGCAACCCATTGCGCAACCACTGCACTAGGTATATCCGCTAAGCACCTAACAGGCTCCGTACCACTTGTAAACTCCATATTTAAATTTCACGTGTACTACCATATGCGGCGTATTCTGGCAAGGATGAGGGTTCCGATGCCTTACAAAGAGGGGTTCTCACGCTATAAGAACCCTTATTCAACCTCTGGGTATGCGCAAGTATGCCGCGAGTATGGTGCAGATCCTAATGGTCTATACAAGACCAAGTCAGTATCGGCAGCACTCACCAATGGAAGATGGTGGCCACAGGTTGATGGTGATTGGGCCAAATTCATCATCCCAGCAAGTCAGGGTTTGACATCGGAAGGTCTGACCAAGCTGAGTGAGAGTATTCGCGTCTACGTGGTCTTGTTGCTTGGATCGCAGGCAGGTGCCAAAGCATCCCTACTCGGGTCTGGTGCGGATAATTACACAGCAAGGCAGAGTTTGATGCAGAAATTCGAAGCTATGGTGCAGCGTCAGGAAAATTTGGGGCATGATATCACGGAATTCCAGAAGGTGCTGCAATATGCCCGGACTCCGGTGATATTTGCCGTCATGCCCGGCGTCTACATGCTGCCCTCAGACATGAACCTGCGCATAGGTAAGATTGTGGGGTATAACAACAATATTTTGATCGCACCTGCCAATGTAAATGTAGGGGTACAGGTTGATGTAAATAGCAAACCTATTGCCAGGGGTGCGGCAGCCGCACCCCTCAAGCATACTATCAAAATACCTATACATACCACACCTAGTCATACTATACCTCATATACCTCCTAAGCATGCCACACCACTTGGGCATACCGAGCATACCATCAGACATGTGGTGGCAGATATCAAACTTCCAGGGCAAGAAATTGTAGGACAGAAGGGTGGGGGTGCCACCCCCATACGTTTTAGGGGGTCAAATCAGCATGAGGATATCAAAGCCGTATTGATCACGACGGGGGTAGGTATTATTATTGCGTATATATGGCTGAAAAAATAACTAGGCCCCCCTAACATAGACCATGACAAACCCAACGGCTGCAGCGATTGCCATGTACATATGCCTGGCTGCGTATTCGACAACAGTTGCCGTTACCCTCAAAAAGAACGAGACTATGGTACCCATAATCCCCGGCAATGCAGCACCTGCCTTAGCTGCTAGGTATTTCAGGAACTTTCCGAGCCTTTCAAGCTGCTTCTCTACAAACCCCTTCCCTGCAGCACTTCCTCCTGCAGCACCCGCCGCGGCACCCCCTCCCGTAGCCGCAAGCACAATGGTGCTTATTAATAGACCAATGGCGGAGACTATACTCGCTATGGTTATACCCTGCTCCCTGAAGAGTATTTTTAGCTTTTCCAACAGAGACGTGTCATCTCCAGCAATTTTCATCAACGTTTCCTTCATGATCCTCAGCTGGCTGTAAATTTCTGAGGAAAGTAGGCTACGTGCATTCTGCGTAGCCTTTTTTTTATCATTCAATTCTTCGATCTTATCCTTAAGATATCCTATTTCTATATCAATTTTACCCTTTTGCTCCTCGGTTACCCCGGCCTTCTTCTTCCTAAGTTTTTTTATTATCTCACCCTTTGCCTTGTCAATCTCGCTATCAAACGAAATGATCTTACTTGCCAGGCTTTTCAGGTTACCTCTTATAGTTTGAAGTTCGAGGTTAAGCCCCCTTCTTTCACGTTCAGTGATACCTCCTTCTTCATCAGTGCCGCCAAATGAATTTTCTTCTAAGAAGCTCTCCGTGGCATCTACAAATTCCTCCATCGATTCTATAGATTGCATCGAAATGCTATCGGCAGCCCTGCCCTTCACCTCAATGTCATCAATCCGTTGCCCAAGTGCCTGGGCCGCTGCCCTACCCCTGTTGGGCGTAGTAACAAAGTCCGGGAAACCCATAGCCCGCACAAGGTCTACCTTCAATTTTGAAACTATAGCTCCAGGAGATCGGAGCCCAGCACCTTTTTCCTTGTAAATAAGCTCCGTAATATCTATACCCTTGAAATAAAGATGTCCCCCCTCCACCCTAAAAGCATCGTAGGGTATCATAATAAGCTTGCCCATCAGCCTCGTATCCTTACTTAAATGAGCGTAGAGGCTATTCACTTTTGATTTTACTATTTCTTTCCTCTGCTCCTCAAGTATAGACCCCGGAGCACCTTGTTGTTCCCCTTGGGTTGAAGGCCCTGTCGTTGATGGAAGTTTTGACTTAGTATCGGGCCTATCATCTTTCCCGCCCCCCTCATCCCGAAGATCGTGATCAAATACTGGATTAGTTGGCATTTATTGTAGCAAAATCCCTCCATAATAAATGAGTGCATTTGGAACTACATTGGACCCCTACGCAGAGACGAAACAGCTTTTTGCAATTAAGGGAAAGCGGCAGCGCGTCAAGGTAAGCCATATACCTTCCACAATCAACCAGAATGAAGACTTGTACGTGGATATTCCGTACCTAGGACAGAATGATGTCATATTTCCGGGCAGCATCAAGCTACTATTTGACCTGGTTCTGACGGGGACCAACACGAAGCATACCATCGTCTCGAATATCGGCAAAAGCCTGGTGCGAAATCTACGCATCATCTTGAATGGCAACGAGGTGCAGAATATCAGCGACTACAACAAGCTCGCGGCCTACAGAGACTTGTGGCTCCCTAAGTTTGATAGGGAAAACAATCTCATCCTGGAGGGTATTAATCCTAGTGATGGTACCATCAGGGCCCTGCAGGTAAAGGCCACTGAGTACGTTGGGACTGATGAGGAGAAAGCCATCGCCGTAGCGTATGGCAACACTTTTTGCATCCCATTGGGTAAAATGTTCGAACTAACAAGGGACTTACCATACTATCAAGCGGGATTATACGACAGATTGCAGTTTGTACTACATTTCGCATTGTACAGCGACGTGATCAAAGATGCAGGTACGGCTGCCGTGGGAAGTACGGCAGCCAAGGCAGCCGACGCTGCCTATAAAATAAGCAATATTTCATTGGAGTTTGACAAGGTCACCCATGAGGGTCTCGCGAGTGCTATGATGTCAAGGTATAGTAGTTTCGCGCTACCCTATGAACGGATGCTTCGAAGTAAGGTGGTGACCATGAAAAAATCGGATACTAGCTACAATTTGCAAATCGATACCCCTGCCAAGAGTCTCAAGGGTGTCCTGTTACTCTTTATAGACCCTGGAAAAGTGAAGGCTTACGCTGGTGTCAATGAGGTCTTCTATAATCCCAAGATTGAAAAGATCTCGATCACCGTGGAGGGTGAACCTAACGAACTCTATAGTCATGCCATGCTTCCAAAGGATCACCTGGAGCAGATTACCAACCTCTTTGGTAGTCACGACTCTTCGGTAACAATTGGCCAATTCTTCAACGAGAGATATGCATTATTCGTTGATTTCAGAGCAAGCCCGGATCCGGGCCTACACGGTAGCGGGAGGCCCCTACAGAGGCTTAGTGACGGCATTACTTTCCACATGACCAAAAAAGCCGACGGAACTGGGGATTTCAGATGCTATGTCTACTTAATGATGGACGCCCAACTAAACATCCTAAACATCCTAGGCGGGCGTTATCATTCTGTGGAATATTAGTGACCATAATTTATATTTGTCATCAAGAGGGCAAATACAAATCAATATGGAAGAAAGCAAGAGATGTCCAAATTGTAAAAAAGTGTTGGCATTGGATGCATTTAGGGTGTTGAAAAATGGCCAAGCTACAAAGGCATGCATCATATGCCTGGATAAAAAGAAACAGCGGCGTGCCAAAAACAAATGCCCCCATCAAAGGCGGATGGAGCAGTGTAAAGACTGTGGAGGAAATCAAATATGCCCCCATGAAAGGGTGAGGGCCTATTGTAAGGAATGTAAGGGCAGTCAGATTTGTCCCCATGATAGACAGAGGGCTTGCTGCAAAGACTGTAAGGGCAGTCAGATTTGCCGGCATCTAAGGATGAGGGCCCAGTGCAAGGACTGCAAGGGTAGTCAGATATGCCCCCATGAAAAAAGGAAAGCCCAGTGCAAGGAGTGCAAGGGCAGTCAGATATGCGAATATGAGAAATTGAGGTATCGCTGCAAGGAATGCAAAAACGGCAAACACTTGGAGGGAACCCGGAGCTGCCCAAATTGTAAAAAGAGTCTTTTGCCAGATGTATTCAGGGTGGTGAAAAATGGTCAACTAACAAAGACATGCATCAAATGCCTCGATATTAAGAAGGCGTCAATAGAACGTAGCAAATGCCCCCATGAAAGGGCGAGGGGCGAATGTAAGGAATGTAAGGGCAGTCAAATCTGCGAACATGAAAGGCGGAGATCCCGGTGTAAAGACTGCAAGGGGAGTCAAATCTGCCCCCATGAAAAAAGGAGGGCCTATTGTAAGGAATGTAAGGGCAGTCAGATTTGTCTCCATGAGAGACAGAGGGCTTCCTGCAAAGACTGCAAGGGCAGTCAGATATGCGAACATGAAAGACAGAGGTATCGCTGCAAAGACTGCGGGGGTGGTGGTATCTGCAAGCATAAAAAGATAAGATCAATATGCAAGGAGTGCAAGGGCAGTCAGATATGCGAACATGAAAAACAGAGGGCCTCCTGCAAAGACTGCAAGAAGAGCAAGCAGTCGGAATAAATATGGTTTCATTCCGTGTAGTAGACCACAATTTGTATTTGTCCCAGGGACAAATACAAATCAATATGGAAGGAACCAAGAGCTGCTCAAAATGTAAACACTCTTTATCTTTTGGCAATTTTAGGATCAAACGTAATGGTCAAACTACAAAGACATGCATCAAATGCCTCGATAAAAAGAAGGCTTCAATTGAACGTAACAGATGCCCCCATGAAAGGGAAAGGGCTCAATGCAAAGACTGCAAGGGCAGTCAGCTCTGCAGGGAACATGGCAGGATAAGATCGCAGTGTAAGGACTGTGGGGGTGGAAGCTTCTGCGACCATGAAAAACGAAGGCGGGAATGCCCCATATGCGACCCTCCTGGACATCTCGCTTCTGTTGTACGCGGTAGAACCCACAAAGCCCTACGAGGAAACGAAGAGCGCAGTTACCGGGAGTATCTCGGGTGCGATATGGCTACGCTGCGGGCCTATATTGGGACTCAGTTTGTCGATGGGATGAGCTGGGACAATTATGGGGAGTGGCACATTGATCACAAAATCCCCCTCCGGTATCGAGAAAATGGGGATGTTCCATCGCTTGTTGAGGTTGGTAGGAGATTGCACTACACCAGTACCAACCTATGTGGGCAAGTGAGAACATGTCAAAAGGCAACCGTTTCTTCTCAGAATAAAGAGACATGGCTACTATCGCTGTGATCGTTGCCGGGGCGTCCATAAACGCATTAGCGTTCAGCGGATCAAATTATCTATTTAGCAAGCTCTCGGGACACGGTGGGGCGGAGCGCAAGAGGCATGATGAAGCCGTTGAAAAACTTAACACAGCTCAAGCAGAGTGGATCAGAAAGAGACAAGCCAATCTCGATTGGTTTGCAAAGGAAAGGGAGATGCAAATTAAGGCCGGGAAGAGCCTTCGCGAACTCGATGATGATATGTACAAATATTACATTGCCTCAAGTGAGAAGGCCCCACAATTATCTGACTATTATACACCCTCCAAACCCCAACAGGATGGGGAAGTCATATTCGTTCTTGGCTCCCTATCTCTGCTAGGGTTCATTGTCTATAAATATCGGTAAGAACGCGCTTTTTTGACATGTATATAATAAAGACATGTCAAAAACGTACGTTGCTACCGAAGAAGAGGCGGAAAAACTAAAATTTACTACATGCCGGAACACCTCTGGGTTGGACGGAGGGCTATAAAATTACTCGCTGCGGAGGCTGGTTTATCCAAAAAACTAGTTACCCACTGGATTTCTCGTCAACTCTTATGGCTACGACACATCAAAGGCCCAAAACGTATAGACTACCCCCATTTTACCATTACCACACCTAATGAGATGCATCAGTTTGATTTACTGTATATGGCTTATGACAAGCTATATGGAAGCACCTACAATTACATCCTGACAGGCATTGACGTAGCTTCTCGTTACAAGGTAGCGAGACCCCTACGTACGAAAAAAGCCGGCGAGGTCGCGGATATGATCAAAGAGATCTATAGGGCAGGGCCTTTGCGATACCCCAAGATTTTTCAGTGTGACAATGGTTCTGAATTCAAGTCAGCAGTAACGAAGCTGTTAGAAGGTAAAGGTGTTGAGATTAAACGGGCTACCACCAAATATCACCATACATTTACGGCGTTTGTGGAGTCATACAACAAGGTACTCGCGGAAAGGCTCTTTAAGCCCCAGGATGCACAGGAGTTGGTCTCTGGCGAGCCTAGTACCACTTGGGTCAAGCACCTGTACACTATCGTCAAAAGTCTCAATAATACCAAGACTGCCATGATCGGTATGAAGCCTAACAAGGCGATTAAACTCGAGGATGTCCCACTTGCAAAAAGTCAAGAATACCCCGAAGAAAAACCCCTGCCCGAGGATGGTCTTTATCTCTATCTGCTACAACCAGGAGAGGAGCATGCCGACTCTAAAAGACGTGCAACAGATGCTTTCTGGAGTAGGAAAATGTATAGATTGGATGGTATTGTAGCGGGTAGTCGCGTGCTATACTATTTAAAGGACGGCCCTGATCGCAGCTTCGTGTCAGAGGAGCTGATACTTATTCCTGAAGATGTTCAGGTACCTCCGGAGGAGGTTAAGGCTTGGTAATATTTTTTATGGCTTATCAAGGCCATAAAAAAACACTCTTATTCTGTAATGTATCGGTTGCCTTTTAAAAGCTCTTCATTCGTCATCATCATCATCATTCGGATCTCGCAGATAATCCAAAGGATGTAGGGTATAGAACGGGTATCCATAGACGATACCTTTGATGACATTGGGTTCATTTTCCAAATCAATATCGACTAGACGTCTATCCGGTATCGGAAAGTTGAGTATATTGCCTATTGTTGATATATCAGCCAAATCCGACAACCTCAATGCCTTATCTTTGATAACCTCGTAACAGAGTGCCCCATACGTGTTCTCTTGAACTGAAACGATATAGAGCCCTAGGCGTTCAGCATCATCCTCGAGTTCCTCGAGTTCCTCGTCAATCTCGCTTCTTACAAATGTACCCCACGCTTTTTCACCTGACGCTACCCTGATTAAAAGCTCTTCGTCCGTTTTATATTCAAACCCCTCGTAGTATACCCCATCTCGATATTTAAAGTTTTCTAAGCAGGTAGGGCAATATCCAGCCACTGATCCTGCCTTTATGCAGCAATGTAGCACAGGTACCTGAATATTGTAGTTGATTGTAAATTGATTCCTTTGTAGATAGGCTTCCATCTTTTTTCTTTATATTTCAGTATCTTATAAGATACAGCTGAAAGGGTCAAAAAATGATAATTTTACTACCCACAAAAGGGTAGTAAAATTGTGTTTGGTTGGGTGTGGACACCGGTGGGTACACCTTGGAGATCGGGAAAAGCGTCACCTACCAGTTCCCCCACAGCGGGGGAACATCACTCATTCAGCAAGCTCCAGAAGACGTTCATGTGTATAGTGTTCGCCGAGCCTGAAATGTCTGACCCTCTCTGGGTTTACCTCGATACATCCACGTTCTCGGAGCCAGTTATAATGGACAATGGAATTAGGGGTCTCCGCCAATACCACAATCTCGCCCTTGGGGTAATCAACAAGCTTATTTCTAATTTTTTGTGCTACATATCCCTGTTGACCACAGATGGCTAGGTATGGCCAGGTATCATCGTTGTTTTTTTGGATAACGACCATGCCGTTATCCTCAAAATGATCTTCCGGGTAAGGCACAGTACGTTGCTGTAGCTCATCAAGCTCGTCCCCAAGAAATACAATTTCATCATCCCTATCCTCTGGATCACCCGCCAGCACCGCCATGGTCGCGTCCCTATCCTCGAGGGATTGACTATACTCCTTAAGTACATCTTGTAGTTTCTGGACGCCTGCCCTGGCGAGCCACTTGATTAGCCCTACAGCTTTGGGCTTTCTGGAACGACGCACAATCTCCAATGCATCGTCCAATGTGACAAATTTGTCATGGCTATTTTGGTCCCACTTTAGTGGTTGGTTACTAACCAACCACATCTCATGACGCGCAAGGGTAGGAATATCCCGATATGACTCGGCAATCTTTTCAATACCTAAAAACCGTCCCAGGTCAGCCCTTTTGAACATAGGCTGATCCTGGCTATTGGATAGGGTCTCGATTGCTTTTGTGTTGAACATAACTTGCGACGACATCTTTCTAATTAATAATGCTTACCCCCGGAGTTTTCACCGTGGTCATAAATGGTAATTTTACTACCCCTTTGTGGGTAGTAAAATTATCGTCTGACTAGTCCCATAGTGCTAGAACACCCAAATCGTACAGGTCATCCCGGGTATGATCGATTAGCCTGAAATGGTTCCCATAACGCTCTACCTGCCCCTCCTCTTCAAACCGATTAAAGGCCTGTATACCATTGGGGTTGTCGATGACGACAATCTCCTCCGCGCCTGGGTAGTTGTCATTGAACCACAATCGCTTTTTGCTAATATTGCGCCTCTGGACACGCGTGCAGTAATAGGGAAGATGATGGTATTCGTCGTCATCCTGTGCGCTGTGCTTGCGGTGGATAATGATGACGTTGTCTTTTCCAGGGTCCTGAGCATTGGGTACATGTCTTTGTCGAAGCCTTACATTTTCCTGGGCCTGTGCCGCAAGTTGTCGATCCCTATCCTCCAGATCATCCTCAAGTATGGTGACGGCAATATCTCTTTCTTCGATTGTTGCGGCAAGCTTTTGGATTTCCCTGGATAGCACCTCTTCTACAACCCATTCCAAAAAGGGTTCCGCCTGGGGTTGACCACATCTCAACAGAAAACAATAGAGGCCGGGCTCGGTCAGCAAAACCGTGTCTGAATGGAGGTGGACACCGGTGTCCACCTCTTGGAGATCAGGAAAAGTGGTACCTAAGCGCATTTTATACTTCTTGGGAACATATCGCTGAATGGCTTTTACTCCCGCTCCTCGCTTATATCCTGCGGCTCTCCAAACATCAGAGGCTACGATACATTGGCCTTTATCCTCAACATAAAGTGATCGGACCTGTTTTCCTTGAAAATAATCAACTGCTGCAAGAGACATCTTTCTCCTATAAGAACGTAAGCCAGAGGTTTTCAACGGTCATTCAAGAATCTTCCAGGTCCTAGGGTGTTCAAGCATTACGTATAGGCAGGAGTGTTTCGAGTTTTTCAACTCAGCCTTAATATTTTCCCAGTCTGAGATGAGATTCGTCTCCTCGTCAATCATCTTCATGTCACTCCTTTCCGAGGGGTACCAGAGGAAGAGTTGCTTCTTTTGACGTCGAAGGTTCTTGGGCAAAGCCGTATACGCTTGGGTTAACAGCCACAAGCTGTGACGGCGATGCCGTCCTGAAATAGCCAATTCAAGCAGGGGCTGTCGTTTTTTGTCGAGACTCTCGTCTGAGATGATATCGTCAACCACAAACAACGTCTCCTCACCCGCCAGCAATGAGGACAATTTTTGAATCCATTCAAACAGCTGATCTTTGGGGTCTATCAAAAAGACATATGGGTCCTTCCAGAGTGAGGCTCTTTCAAGGTAGGTGGTATTCCATCGTATAGTAGGGCACAGCACGACTATGTTGTGATAGTGTTTTTTATACTCCTGGTCGAGGAAGTCCAAGACACGTTGCGTTTTTCCGCAACTTGTCGGGCCTGTAAAAATGGCTGTATGCGGTTCCTTCACGACGTTTAACATTTTATTCTTGCTGAGAGATTTCATTATCAAGCCACACCTATTCTGTAATGTATCGGTTACCCTTGGCTATATTTTCACTTGCCCACATAGGTTGCGTGTTGGTGTAGTGCAGCCTCATCAAGTGATGGGGCATCCCCATTTTCTCGATACTTGAGTGGTTTTTTGTGATCAATATGCCACTCTCCATAATTGTCCCTGGTCATACGCTCAGAAAACCGGGCTTCAATATGAGCCTGCAGTGTAGCGATATCGCAACCTAGGTACTCCTGGGAGCTGAGCTCCTTGTTTTCCTGTAAAGCCTTGCGGGTTCGGCATCGTACAACAGAAGCGAGATGGCCGGCAGGATTGCAAATAGGACATATTGCTCTATATTTTTGATGGTCGCTGCAGCTGCTTCCACCTCCAGCATTCACGACACTGGGATCTTATCCTATCATGTTTGCAAGTCTGACTACCCTTGCAGTCTTTGCAGGTGTATCTCAGCCTTTCATGACGGCAAATCTGACTTCCCCTGCAGTCCTTACAGCGAGATCTTATCCTTAGATGTTTACAAATATGACTACCCTTACAGTCTATGCAGCAAGCCCTCTGCCTCTCATGGGGACATTTGTTTTTGGCACACCACTGCCTCTTTTTATCCAGGCAAACTATGCACTGTTTTGTTCGTTGACCATTTCCTTTGATTCTAAAATTGTCCGGAGAAAGATATTGCTTACAGTTAGAACACTTACATTTTCCTTCCATATTGACTCGTTTTTGCCATTTGGGACAAACACGAGTTTTTGGTCAATTTCGTATGTATCAGGGAACGTTTATACAAGCCTTGTTTTATCTCTTACGACATCCATTTACTAATAATATAACCACTTTTGATTATGGATTTTTGAAAATACACCGGCACAGCCCAAACATATCAACACACCGCTGTGATTGTTCACCAAAGATCCCCGGCAGGCAGGGCATAGCTTGGTATTTCGAGCCTGGTATTCCATGAGTAATGGAGTATATGTTAATTTTCCCTGTAGGCATCGTAGTACCTTGCGATATTGTTTAATGAGTAGTTCTTTTTCATAGCTCTCGGGTGGTGCCTCAACGAGTTCGATGTACCGGGGTATGATACCATATGTCAACAGGGTGTAAAGAAGTAGGTAATTTTCATCCTGCTGAATTTCCCTAATTTCGACATCAGTGGCAAGAATGTCTACCTTTTGTTCAATAATAGGGTATTTACATTTGATACGCCGCCTCTCCCTCGCCTTAGCCAGGCAACCTATACAACTCTTAGTTCGGCCATTACCTCTAATTTTGAACATGTCTGGGGGAAACAATTTTTTACATTTGTGGCAACATTTTACATCCATTTACTATTCCGGAGCTCGCCTCCTCCATTTCTAGTTGCCTCTTAGACAAATAGAAATTTTAATAGGCGGCCTAATTTGATTTCGGGACTATGGATGCGGGTAGCCACCCTTTTTTCACTGCCATCTCGCGACTCGCCCGCCCCGCGGCAAAGTACGCCGTCATTTTGAGGACGTCATTCATGTCCATTTTGGCAGAGGGTCTTGAAATACCCAAGAATTTTTTACCTGCCATGGCATAGGCAAAGGTGAAACTAAGATCTACGACTGTTTCGTACAACATGTCCAAAATCTCCTTTTCCTTCGGGGTAACGTTGCTTGTAGTCATTTATTTAGTGTCATTTTTTGAAAAAATTCTATAACCTTGTGAAAATAGAGATATTTGGCTGAGTTTTGCCCTGTTTCCCCTGCTGAGGCTCTGGATTGGTCGCTGGCTTGGGGGATTCATTTTCAACCCTGCCAAATCTATACCAAACCCCAACCCCTATCGCAAGCACGGCAAGCGTACCTACACCATACATGTACGGTATTAGGATCATCGACTTGCTTGGACCTGCAACAGGTTCTTGTTCATCTTGTGAGGTACCTTTGCCCACGTTCTTCTGTAAGTCGGCCTTGTTCTTTCGGTTCCATTCGGCAAGTCTCTTGCCGGCAGCAACACGACCTTCATTCTTCTTGGTTATGACTTGGTTAGTAGACTCCTCACTCATTTGTTATAAGTCTTATGGCTTATAAGAAATTTAAATGTAGGCCCTTAGGGCTATTTCTCCTTAGCCTCCTCCTCCTCCTCCTCCTGTTTCTTTTTTTTACCCATATGCCGCGCCGTGTGGCCCATTACCAATATTGGGGTTAGACATCTACCTACGGTGCAGTACACAAGAATCCCTAGGTCTGTCATGGCCTCCCTGATAATAGGGTCATCTTCGATATCTTTTCGGAGGTCCTCAACGCTATCAAGGTCCACTACATTTCCAATCAAATTTGCGTATAGGCTGACTACGTGGGTAGACAGTGCCCTAGCAGTCTTTTCACCCTTTTCGTGGAGTTCCAGCTGAAGGTACTCAGTATGTACCTTGTCGATGGCCTCATCAGGGGCCTTGTCGACAAACCCTTCTGTGCATTTTTTGGGCAAAAGGTACCCCTTACCTTTCCTCAGGGCCTCCTTCAAAGCCTGACGTTTATCGATGGGTTTCTCTATCTGTTCATAGGTTTCTGCGGATTCGTCGAATACTCGTGCAAGATCAAACATCCTGTTTATTATACGGTGGTATCGAAAAAAAACATAAGCAAGCAGAGCATACGGTAAAATTATAGCGATATATAAACACACCTCCATTTATAGCAAGTGTGTTTGATCAACCGCGCTGGACCACATTCTACTCGGAGATATATCGATGCCCTTTCTTCTGGTTATCTGCAGCCCACATGGGCTGTATGTTAGTGTAGTGCAGCCTTTTTTAATTGTTCTTCCTCGCTAGGATATTCCCCATTCTCCCTGTACCCTATTGGTATCTTGTGATCGAACTGCCACTGCCTTCGGTTTCCCCAGTTCATCCCGCCTCTAAATTGGGCTTGGATGTGTTTCATGAATGTTATATTATCACATCCCAGATATTCTGTGGAGGAAATCTCTGTATCCCAATTTAGGGCGTTATGAATCCTTTGCAAAGTAAGATTATGGCGATAGCCTAGGGGATCGCATGTTGGACATTGGCGTCTTCGTTTTTCATGGGGGCACTTGGTATGTTCAATTGACGACCTATGTATATCAAGGCATTTGGTGCATAGCTTTGTTCGTTGCCCATTTCCTTTGACCTTGAAGTTGTATAGTGGTAAAGGCTGCTTACATTGTGTGCATTTCCTGGTCCCCTCCATATTGTTTTTGTTTTGTAAAGCACTACCTTTACAAAACTTTGGACAACTTTTAGAAAACCTCGTTATTCAAAAATGTTTAAAAAACAAGTGGGGAGGTATGCACCCCGTCGTCATGTACAAACCTTTTATCGTAAAAAGCAGAGAGTCCGAGCTTGTTTTGTTCGTACGTGATCATACCCTGCTCATGTACCCGAAAACCTACGTTTTTGGCCATGTCTAAACCACCCTTAGCGCACCCAGGTATCTATCCCAAAGCATTTTGTCTCTTTGACATGCCTTTGCACGAAAATTTCGTATCTTCTTTACCCTCCACAAAATAACACTTGACTGTCAGGGCAATCATCCTAAAACCAATAAATTCCGCTTTAAATAACCCTCCTGTTCGACTCGAGTATTTATCGGTGACGAGCAAGTTTTTCACATCCTCATCATACTCGTCAACAAGTTCGGGAACTAACGAACGACATCTCTTAACTCTTCCCCAGAGATGGCAAAATACGCACTGTCGGTGTCCATGTAAATGTACTCAAAGTCTCGACGATCCACGTACTTGTCTGGAAAATCGTAGTAAAATTCGAGCATGCAGCTGTAGTATATCAGCTGCAGTATATCAGCATGCAGCTGATATACTGCAATACCACACTGGTAGGCTGTATCGATAGTACACTTGTGTTTGCCCCTTCTTACCTCATACGCATCCCCAATCTCTTCAACGTCCTCGAAGTACGGGCTTCGCAGGGCTGCATCAACCTCCTTTCCATCCCTCGTAAACGTAGTATTTGCGTGCCTCGCCAAATCTTCAATAATTTTGCCGTAGAACGGGTTGCCCTTTAGCTTGGCCGTATCTCCCGCAATACGTTTATCGGGGTCCCTATCGGCTTGTCGTCGTGCATCGGCAATCTCTTCGGGGAACCATTCAAAGGGCCTACCTCGGGCGTACCTGAGAAACTGGTAAAATGCAGTCACCTTCAGCCCATGGTCAAGATACCATTTTAGCACAGGGGTATATAGTAGAATCTTTTCAGCCTTTAGCAACCCCAAGAGCTTACGTGTTCCATGTACACGCTTGCGGCCCGTACTTTTCAGGTACTCGTGCATATGCTCGTGGATTTGATCATCAGGTATCTCCTTGACGACAAACAGGGGAGCCATTTCGCCGAATTTGTCAAGCAGATACTCGGGTACCTCGATATCAACCTGGGCAAACCCAAACAACGATCCATCCATCACACCCCGCGCCAGTAGCTCTAAGTTATGTGCCGATGTCGGCGTGGCCACCCTGATCAGCTGTTCCTTCCCACAGGGGAAGTCTTCCATCAGGGTACTAGGATAGAGCATGTTTCCATCATAGCCTAGAATGGTCTTGCATTTGTTTGGTTCTTTATAGATGTGGGATCTGATAGCCGTCACGTCTCGTTCGTGGTATCTACAGAATACGATCGCGGGGCCACCGACCATCCCCGTCCGCAAAAGGTCGTAGGCTTCATTCCTCGTACAGTTTTCACATGCTTTCCGTACCTCCCTGTAGGCCTTACAAGTCTTGCTATAACAAGAGTCCTTACACCTATGCCTGCATGGGTTCAACCGTAGAGACTTGTTCAACACATACCGCATTGATACACCTGGGATACTTACCGCGTCCTTTAAAATGTCTATCTCGTCGGTGTAATACTGCAGCCTTGTTTTATCCACGGCTTCAATGAACGGTTCCACGTCGGCTATATTGTACTCACGCAGCCAATCCATCATGGTGACGCAGCTTCGTTTGTAAAATTCGGCGCAGAATGTCTCGTACTCTTCGCGGGATAGTGTGTTTTTCCCACTTAGCCGACTATAGAAGTTCTTGTGCGCGACAGGCCCAACATGGTTCAGCTTGTCGTGGCTCGTTAGCCACTCATACGGAAACATGAGCTTTTCAAGCTTACATTCCAACGATTTGCACCAACCGGCATAGCTCAGCCCTGGAGCAAGGAAATTTTTGATGTCGAGAAATTTAAATCTTGAGGTGGTGAGGAACATGTAGTCGTTATCTTTTTTCGCCACCTTGATCTTATCGCCTTGCGCGATCTCTTCGACAAAATAACGCTTGATCAGGTTGATGTCGTACTTTCCAGAATTAAAACCGATTACAGATACTTGGCCTACCCACTCGTTCCACAACTCCTGGTTCTTTTTGGAGAGCATGTCAAATTCGTCAGGCTTCGGGTACATTCTCTCAACCTCCTTCACGATCACCACCATGGCCACATAGGGCATGGTGAATATGTCTTCCGGTTTGTTTTGACATGTATTCAATCCATTTTGATGCATCATAGCTATACCCCTCATCGTAAAAGACCTTCTCCGCCCGGCTTGGTATACGTTTGACCTTCCCCCCTTTGCAGATAATCGTCGTCTTGACACCCTCGCATTCGTTCCTTTTATGCCGCGTAAGAGAGGAGGCGTAATTAAACTTCTGTTTACATACCTCGCATTCCCAGTGTTGGGTCAGCACATCTAATTCTTTGATGTAAAAACAGTGCCCGTCCAGCATACCAAGATTGATGCCATCTAAACCCTTTTTGTGTTGCTTTTGACCATAGACGAGTCGCCATGGTGCTTTCTCAGAGTTTGCCTTGGGCTCAAAGACTTTGATGTTGATCCTAAATTGTTTGGCAACGCCCTCCAGATCCACCGGCCTCATAGGCCTGACGTCCTTACGCTTAAGCTTGGGGTCCCCGTAGTACTCTCGGGCTAGGGCGAGGGCTGGCCTTGTTAGAAACTCTGTTCCTCGCTTTACGTTAACCCTGGCCCTTACGGCTAGGCATCTCCAAAAGCATAGATTGTCCGTTCTGGCATCCTCACCATCCATGGCGTGGATGCACCTTTTTTTTCGCAACCAATCCGGGAGAGGGCCGCATCCCAAAAGAGGTTCACGCGTACTTATCACCTTGATCTGTACGTGACCAAAAATAATTTTTCCCTCATATGCCCCCGGGGTCTCGGTGGTTCTAGTGGGTGGCAAATAAGCCCTGGTCCAGAACTCGTGATCCTCCAGATCGAGGCGCTTCATCTCACATTCTTCTACGAACGCTTCGATTTCGGCGATGCTTGATAGAGACCCGGAGCTCTTAGTTTTGTGATAATCAGACACATCGCCCCCACCCTTGTAAATATTACAACTGAAGCTGTACACAACCTTAACGCGCATTTCTATGTGGGTTTCAATTTTTCGCATGATCGCGTTCCCCAGAGGTTGGTTTAGATGCTTGTTGAAACGCCATGCCTTGATCCTATTTCCATTCCCCAGCATCTGGATATCATCCCCCTGAATATCCTCCGTGTAGTCCTCCCTTGCCTCCTGTTCAATCTCATCGTGAAGCGTTGTACCTCCCGAAATTTGTTCCTTTGCCCTGTTGTAATAGAATGCAACGGTATTCCGCACACTCTGTAGTCGATCGGCAAGAGCGTCGCGGGTTGCTGCCACTGGTGCCGACACGGTGCTATATAGTTTGCTGATGGCATTCTTAAACCAACTCATCCCTTTCTTATATACAGATTTTAACAAAGTCCGAAGATTACATTTTTATTGCGCATGCGTTGATTATTAGCATTCTATAAGGGAATTCCCACCTTTCTACTCATTTTTGTATGTTAGGGACTTAACCTTGATATGCATGACTCAACACCGCATGGTAGGGATTTTTCATGCATATCAATAGATTTTTGTGCAATGAGGCGTGACGAACAGTTGTGACGTCACAAGTGAAATTCTGTATGATAATTCTAATGAGAGTTTGACCGCGGTTTTGGGAAAATCCTGTATATACGCTAGCTCTACACTAGCTCTTTGAAATTGATTTTCAAGCGCATGGGCGAATTCAATAATTTAGGATTTAAAACTTTAGTTTTAACTGCTAGTAAAACAACCTCGATCTCATGGCATGTAGCGTTTTTGATATAAGGATGAAACGCGCGTAGGAGGCGCTAGTACAAGAGATTTAAAATTCGCCTAAAATTAGGCATGCAGAGAAAATTAATGTGTGAGTGACGTTTTCAATCAAATATGGGGTGGTAGTGGCAGGAGTTTACGAAAGTATTTTTGTAGATATAGCTACCTATAGCTACACTGTAAAACTCACGAATAATGCAAACCTTAGTGGCTTTCTAGTCATTTTATGGTGTATTATACATATAGTAAAAACATACAGCACTTATAGATATTATAAAATAATTTTCATCAGCTGCAAAAAATAACAGATGAAAGGATGGACCTGTTGGAGTAAATTCAGAGATCTTTAGAGAGCTCCAATTTTTCTTAAAAAGTCATTGGAATATTTCCAAAAGGACAAGGAAAATCTTTAATTTTTCCACTGTATGCCTAGCTAGCTACCATATATCATCAGAAAGAAAGACGATGTTTTTTTCAATGCACGAGTTCACAGTTTAAGTTAATAATGTAAAAACATACCTGTAAAATGCTATATATAAAAGCTATAAATATAAATTAATAAAAACAAGAATATCTGTATAACAACCAGGCAACAAAAATTTATTATAAAATAATATTTCGCAAAGAATTTGAATACTTCGGAGCAATACGAAAAAGAAAAAAAAGAGAAAGTAGGCTAGAAAGGCATTAAAAATATCAAACCTCACAGTATTATTTATTGTGAATTAAGGTTTTCTGGATATATTTACAACTTATAAAAAATGCAATAAGCAAACAAATGTAGATTAAAAATATAACAACCCCGAGCACTTGCTTATTTGTGCAATTTCACGCACCACAAACAAAAAGTCATTTTTCTTGAAGATGCAAAAGAATATTTAAACGTCTGCGCTTTTACAGCAACCTCTGCACTTGGTATGGGAATTTACGAACCATAGATAAAAAATACCGTATAAGTCCACCAAGTATCATTGAAGAATATATATATTTTCCTAAAAGAATTCGGGGATTCAGGTTTGTGGAACTTATCCCATTTTGTCCCCAAAATGACTGACGTCACCACCTCGTTTCCAAGTTATTTGGCCTCAAAGTTATAACTCAAATGCAATGGCTTCATCAATCTTATTTAACGCATTGACAATATTTTAAACTAGCCGAATTCCCGTGAAAGAATCCACTGAATCTTTCATTGAATACATGTAAGGGAGACCAAACAAAAACATACAACATAGTTTAAAACTCACAATCCAACCTCGCCTCTTTGTCTCTTTTTTATAACGGGACGGAAAAAGAGAAAAAAAAGCATTGGGATCGAGGTTGCTCACAGTCTGCATTACTCTATATTTATACCAATTAAAACAAAAATTTTGAAAACATAAGCAGGTGCAACAAAAAAATAAAAACGAAATAAAATAAAAATGCAAAATGTCCAACACAATCTAAAGTGGCTAATAACCGTTATGTAAAAAGCTAAATCTGCTAAAATTATAAACTTGCTAAGCTACACCAGGAATAACAGTATATAAGACATAGAGTATATCAGACAAAAAAATTCAACATATTTCGAATTCATACAAAAAAGTTATTACAAAAATTCCACAATGTACAGTTTGTAATGCATCATACCAAATCAGCTATTCATTCTATTGCATACAGCAACCGTCCCAAGATTTTACTCAAAATACAAGAAATCAATAGTTAATAACACATAAAATAGAAAGGAAAACCTTGAATCATTTGGTATATTGTATATTTACCGAAATATTTCAATCCAACATATTAAAAGAACAGTTTGTCTTACAGAACCAAACTCATAATCAAGAAAATAATGCATAGAATCAAAGAAGATAACAATGCAGCGTTTTGGAATTTAAAAATCGAATATACTTACGATCGTAACGTAACAGATAAACACTGATTTAAGATTGAAACATAAACACTTAAATCAATTTAAACATTGATTTAAGTTTAGGTATTTTATAATGACATCAACACTGAATTACACAGTCTATAGTGGTAAAAACAGCAACAACGGAAATATTACTTTTTACAATTTATATAAATTCTTCTCTATGATATACACGCCGTTTTTATAAGAGTAGTGCGTTTTTGTTTCAGCCTCGATGTTCTTAACCTTTTTCACAAATGCTATTTTCATTATTCTCAATATGTTCTTAGTATGACTATGGCCTGAAAATATATAATGCCTTAATAAAATAAAGGCTGCTATAAGTTACTATAGCTAATGGCAATTTCTACTACATGTAGCGGCCCATTGCTTGGACACAAAAAAGTTCAGTTCGTTTGATATACAATAAAAAAAGTAAACTTCTAATCAATTTTGTGCCTCATACAAATGTTCATATTTAAAACAAACTATCAAGCTTAGACATGTTCTTAGGATATTCTAAACTTCTGACCCATTTTTCAGAGTAAATTCTTACAAGATAATTGCTTAAAGAAAACATTTTCCGGCTGAAAACACAACAACAAACTTAATATTTAAGGAAAATTTAGATCTGAAAGAAACGGCTTAAAAATCGTTATACACCCAAATTCATTTCCCTACGAAATAATCCAAACAACACATTTGCTTTTCTTCCGCTTCTCAGTAGGTAGCATGCTAGCGTTCTATCAATAAAACTCCAATCAGTTTTTTACTTCGCCTACTAAACTTTGCTTTATAAATTGGAAAGAGAATTGATTGAAAATGTATCAAATAATTGTATACGCATACAATTATTTGATACATTTTCAATCAATTCTCTTTGTAATGTTACATCATCGTACTTTTATATTTTTTTAAAAAGTACTTCTATCTAACAACACCAACTTAATTCGACAACAACAGTTTCTTTTTTACATTTTAGATTCGAATTACATTTATATTCGAATTCGGTAGATTTTCTATAAAAGAAAGCAACCTCGGTTCCGGTGTAGCAGATTATCTTAACTCCCTGTGAAAGATGACTCCCGGGGTCAAAATAAACTAGAGAATAATAACTCCCCTAGAGTAGAAATAACCTAGTAAATAATGACTCCCCCAGTTAATAACACGCTCATTCAATCCCACTGCGAGTGCGGACATTCAGTCTGCGCATGCGTGGATTTACGATAAACAAACTTTGATATTTTGGCTAGCTACAGGAATCGACCACATGAGTTAAATGCCCTGAAATTGTAGGAAAAACATCAATTATAACACATTTTCATATTCAAATGTAAAGAACATCGAATATACTGTTGACATAACTTGAAATACCCAAACAAAATCATTAAAAAAGGTTCCTACTCTTCCGATAAGTAAAGCTAGCTAATTCTCAGATTTAGCCATGAAATATCCGAACCCTGCCGGTTTTACCAGGCAAAAGATTAATTGAAATAGTTAAAGCTAACCAGCAACAACCATTCCTGAAAGTTTCTGCTAATGGCCACTTTTTTACACAAAGTTACAGGCATTTTTGTAACACTACTCAATTTTACCTTTTTTCGCGGTAGCTAGCCCAATTCATAATGGCTGACCCACAACAAATCCCTGTCGAAATGTGTACAAATCCTATCGGATACCACGAAAAGAAAAGAAGAATAAACACAAGGATAAAAAAATAGGTTTTTTAACAATTATAGTATATATATATAAATCAACCCTAAAAGTTGGAACACCAGACTAGGCAAATGTTTAGTATGTGTCTGAAAATCTCCCTATTTTTACTTGGAATTTGATACTATACAGCTTTTGCAATTGAAACTATTAATGGCTTAAGTCTAGCACAACAACGTACGAAGGAAATCAATTACAAAAACGTTAACTAATACAACCGACCTGATTAAGCAGCTAAATTTTCTAACATTTAGACTGCTGACACGTTTTTTTATAAGAACAAACCATATAAGAACATATGGCTTTATAGGTACAAAACATTAGAACATGCTAAAAACATTTAAGGCTTCGTAAATACCAAGAATCTCCTTTAAACTTCAAAAATGGCGAAATGAAAGGAAAATTAAGAACAATTTAAGAACATTTTAAGGCTTTAAATTAAGAAAGTTAAAAACTTTCTTCAAGATGAGTGTTCTTTATAAAAACAACCTGAATCAGGATGGTGCACTTTTACAAAATCGAAAACGTTGTTGTTTTGAGTGTACCATTGGGAGAATAATTTTTCCTGAGTGACTGTAAGGAAATAGAAAAATATTTATATTTTGAAATCAAAATCTATAGCTTTCTTGCATTCTTGCGGTCCCAATATTGTGTTGTATATGTTACTCTTTTCGCCCTAGAACCGAGTGATAATTTTTTGTTGCAAAATCTGCATCACAAAACACAACCACATTTCTAAACCACAGATTAAATGTTGCACAAATATGGCTTGACATGAATGCTTATGTCAACACGGACCAATATATTTAAAATTTTATAAATCTGTGCTCGTATTGGGACGGGATGCTACAGCACTAAAAAATTAACCGGTCATATACAATAGTAAAATTTGTGATTTCAACATGATCTATGCAACAACAACAACATTATTTTATTTCCAATAACATATTTTTCTAAAAATTGTGGTGATTACATATATATAGACAAATCTCAAACTAAGCCATCAAAACATTTTTATATAATCTATAACTTTATAGATGACTTGTCAATGTTTGCAAAAGTTAAAAAGTTTGCGGTTTTTTGCACATTTTGGTAGGCAGAAAATATAAACAACAGACCACAGTAGTCAAAGAAATCCATCCAAATGAGAAATATTCGCTCAAAATTAGTGAAATTTTCTAAGAAGAATTAATAGAATATATAGTTAAAATTTAATTCCAGTTCCTCTTGAATCTTATGCTACCCAAAAAATCTTTAATCTTCATTAATAACCATATTGCACTGTGCGAGTCCTGCTTTTTTACCAACACAAAAGTGCGCACATGCCCATTGTTCTCAAAATCAAAACAACTACGTCACACGGAAAGTGGTTATACAACTGAAAAACTGCAGGCATGAATTGTTTATATATTATGCTTCAAAAGTCTACTTAATATATACATCGTTTAAGCCAAAGTAAACTGTAAGCTTCATCACATAATTTAGCACTGAATGTTTATGCTCGTCAAGTATCAAGTTAATCCATCAAAAGTAAAAAGCAAAACATCGACACCAATTATGATAACACTTTTCTGTATGTTCGCTCGTGTCTTTTCATCATCCTTCTTGTGTATTTCACTGTAAATAAAAAAGCAAAAACTATACACCAGATGTGGGATTTCTTTGCTGCAAGTATATTTAAACGTTTGATATGTAAAATTTGTAAGGTTGGTGAAATGATCCTTAAAGTCAGTTAAGTTACAGAAAACAAACAGTTTTAAGGGCAGCCTAGGCAAACCTGCATTAAAAAACAATTCTTAATTGGGTTACCAATGAAAATATATGTTTATGCCCTGAAGTCCTCACAAGAATGAGTCGGACCGTCAGCTGGATTTTCTCTAAAGTTTGCAGCTGGAAGCACCAAGGGCGGTCTGGGGGGAGGAGGAATTGAGCTATTAATAGGCTGCTCTCTACACCTATGCACACTGAAATAATATATGCAAAAGAAACTTACAGTTACATACCTTGCAAGTGCGATAAATGGTATCAATTTTGAGCGTCAAAAAGGGTAATTTTTGATGTTTCACTACATCCACAAAAAAAGTGGCCATAACTCAGGCAGCTGGAATTGAGTTCCTTAACCTCTCCGCTTCACTATAAAACCATTCAATAAGTTGGCATAACCGGCTGGAGAAAGATATAGTGCATTTTTCGCTTTGATGTGATTTTCCAGGTATTATGATACCTTGATTTCAACTACTCAAGAAATCTGCATCCAGTCGTTTCTGGTCACCACAACAAAAATTTGTGAAAGAAGTGTCCCGCGTTGTGAATCAAAACCTGAGTCAGCAATTTTTCGCGTGCATTTGATTTGCTTATTTATCGAAATCGATCAGGGTTAAAAAGAGTAAAATCTCACGCGGTCAAGGGCCATATTGAATTTCAAAATAACGTAAACAAAGTTTGCGCATGCGCAGACTGAATGTCCGGCCGTGAACTACCGTGATAAACACTCCCCTTATTTTTCAAAAAGAAGTTCAAAAGGCAAAGCCACTTAGTGAAATTAAAGTATATTTGAAACCAAAAAATATCCAGATGGAAAATCCTTAGGGTTAACCCACTTTGACGTTATTTTAGTTTCTATTTCTATGAGCAGGTGTGACGTTTTCATGCTTTTGTATTCTATAACATTTTTGATCACTTTTATTTATCAGAAAAAAAGTTTTTTTCATGTCATTGAAAGTAAGCAAAGTGAAGGATTTTTCTCGTTACTTTTATACTAAAAATACACACTAAACAACTCTTTCATAAAAGGCATCACAAATTACCAAGAGATTTATTTTTTCATTTTGATCTTAGCCTCATTCTAAAAAACCTTTGTTACGTTTTCTACTATTTCTATCAATTTTTGACGTTTTTTAGTATTTTTAAATAAAACACACCTTATCTTTACCTTACGGGTGCAGTGTCTTTATTCTCTCCTATTTTTATTAATTTGTAACTTTGCTAGGATTTCGAGAAAAAATTCTTATCTACTGTACTTCATATTCTGTAGTCATGTGTTTTTTACAACAGGTTTTGTCACTTCCCGCCGATTAACTTTGAAAATTGTTAAATTGTACTAGATCTTTCAACTCACAAAAACCTTTTTTTTATTTTCAGTTCAAAGCACAAATTTACGTCAAAAAATGCAAAAAAAGTTTGCTGACAATTTTTTTAGTTAAGGCAAAAAATTCGGGGAAAGATCTTGGTCGGGTCATTGAAGACGTGTAAAATTTTGGTCATATAAAATTTAGTAACTGAACTGACTTTCTACCGTTCTATCTAAAAAGAAATATAAGGGAGTCAAAATAAACTGGGGGAGTTATTATTTCCTAGGAAATGTTGACTCTAGGGGGTAACAATTCACTAGTTCATTATGACTGGGAAGTTATTATGAACTAGTTTATCTTAACTGGGGGTCATTTTAAACTAGTTTATTATGACCGGGGAGTCATTATTTAGGGGAATTAAGAATTTCGTTGATACCGAGCACAAAAATGAGCTTAAAGCTAACCTTATAATCATATAAATTCCATACCTTGTTTGAAATAACTTTTTTCAGGATAACTTTAAAAAAGAGACAACCTTCTTCGTTGCAGTTTCCTTTTTCAGTTGATAAACAACTTGTTTCCGTGAGATACGGCGCGCACATTGTAAACAGGGGGTAACATTAAATAATTCTGTCTATAACGTCCCCGTGGGGCTTTTAAAATAAAAACAACAACAAATAAACAAGTTTATAAATAAAAATGAAAATTTAGGTGTTAATAAAATAATAAAAAAGAGTTTTATTTTTTAAAATAATAAAAAAAAGAATTAAATGTTTAAATAGTAATCCCCTGATTTTCGTTTTTTTTTAACTTAGCTATTTTTAGCGTAAGGCCACGTCGAAGAAGGTTACCCGTACTTTGCGTGTCGTGGACTCATATAGTCACTCTCACAAGCATATTATTATATAGATGAATTGACGTCGCGTTGTAACGTCAAAAATTTGACATTCCTTTTTAGGCGACATCAAAGAAAAATGAACACATCCACTTTGCCTGTAACAGAAAGACAGACACATTCTCTGTAGAATTATAAGAGACTATTCGTTAAGGCCCGTAGAAAATTCCACTTAGGCCACGGTCATTCAGTTCCGCCTGTACACGGGAAATTCAGTCTGCGCATGCGCTAACTGTTGAAATCTCAGAACGCAAAAATTCCGTGGCGATGATGACGTCATAATCTCAACATACCTGACTTAACATGCTAAATTACAAAGCATGGTGCTAAAATATTGTTCACTTTGTATTTTATTATAATATGTGTGGCCAAGGCTCCGTATAAACACCGAAAACGACGGGTTTGCTTTTGTTGTGGCAACGTAAACAAAACGGTTTTTTTATCCGACAAATTTGCAGAATTCCAATATTCTACCAAAATTTGAGAGAGAACTAAATTTTTTTTACCCAGTAAAGTATATATATTTTGAAAAGCTACGGGATTTGTCTTCCCGCTGCAAAAAACCTTATTTTGCTTACATTATTTTGCTAAAAGTTTTTAAACATTTTCCACGGTATGGGTGTTTGGCTAGCTAGCCTCCAAGAATATCAACAAACATGGCCGACATGGAAAAAGTTCTATAAGTCTTTTGATTAAGTTCTTTTGATTTCACTCTGATTTGCACAAATCTAAGTGTGAAAGTGTGGTAGATCAAGACCACCTAAATACAGTGTAGCAGGCCATTAGGTAGCTAGCCATAAATGCCAGGACAGGGAAAAAATGCAGCAAAAGCTATAGCAGATTGATATAGGTGGCCACACAATTGCATTATCTTCAATTTAATAACACATGCGTTGATTTTTGGCCAAATAATACAAGCCTTAAATTTGGATGAGATAAGAGCATGTTTTAAGAGCACTCCAAGAGCCTAAGTGGCAGTTTCGGTTTTAAATTTGGCTAGCTGGCTGTTAATTAAACTGTGAAAAACTAAACCAAATAAAGCCTTATGAATGCTTTGAACAATGATTACTGCCACGCTTTTGCTTTTAAGTGCGAACTATCATATTTAGAACTCATGAAGAAAAGTCTCACAAAGATAAAATAATCTAAGTTATATACAATATAATTTGTGTATTTCATTTAGCAAACATAAAAAAAAAAATGTACATTAACATAATTCTTTAAATAAGTCTTCCAATAAGAACCATATAATGTGCATAGTTGTGTTGGCAACAAAAAGTATCTCAAACAATTGAAACCATACAATGAGTAATCCATAAACACTTATAACAGGTTAACAAGTTTTACAGGTTAACCTTAGACGGAAGTCGTTCCAGTGACGATGATTTGATGTCAATGTAATGATAACCTTTAGTAACGACAACTTTTTGTATAGTCTGATGAAGACCTCCAATAAGGAGGTCGAGATATTACTAAAATAAAAACAAAAAAAAGGAAGAACGACCATGTATATGTGTTTTAAATTATTAACATACGTTTACATGAAAATGTTATTTAAAGAACTTTAATAGGTTGTTGAAAACTAAAAAAAATATTATAGTGGATTTTTGATATTTACATTACTTTAACAGGATATTTGAAATAAATATTTTGCCTTGGATTTTTTTTAATTTCATAGACATTTCATAATGACTGGAATGTTAAGCTTGTGCAGGGAAAAAAGACGTGCATATAAATTGTATAGGAGCAAATATAAAAGCAAAATTAAGTTATTTTAAGCGAAATACATTTAATCAATTATTCGCGAATGTAAATCCCTAAAATTTCGCTTTCCTTTCCCCGCAGAACTTTTCCCCAGTGTAACCTTCTCCCTGTAAAGAGTATATACACGTTTTTTTGTATAAGAAAGAGTTTTATGATAAAACGAGCCTTAAAAACCCCGAGATCCTTAGAAAATCCCCAGCCCCAGCCCCAGCGTGTTAAGATCCAATTTTTGGAGACCTTGATATTTACATTCACACAATAAAAATTTGTTTTTTTTCCAGTCAAATAAACATCCTAACAAAGGCTTATCCTAAAAATAACAAATAAAATACATAAAATAGAGAAATAAAAACTAAGAAAAAAATTGAGAAAATTTCAGCCTATATTCAGTCACCTTGCTAAGAACATTTAGGCTTAAGTCAAAAAAGGGTTTTCTTATACAAAAACGTGTAAGCATATATACCTTTTTGTAAAATTCACTGTTACAATCCTAACATATTTTTACACAAAATTTTCTGACAATAGGTATTTTTAATGCATACATTTGAATTTTTAAGTTCTTGTTCAAGGGGTTTTATGAAAAAACAAATTAATTTTTCAATGATGCTCTGAGGAATATTTTCTGTGAAAATCATTAGCTTTTGTATAAAATATACTTATTATGTAATACTTATTACTGAAGTGCAATAATTTTTTGCCACAAAAGCCCACAGGGGTCAAGAGGTTCCACAAAATCATTTTTTCCACAATACACCTCTTCACAGTATAAGTCGTTCACTTATGTTCTGTATTAAAAAAAGGAAGTAAACAGAGTGAATTTAATAGGGCTTTGACCATATGCATTATGAATATTTTTTCATTTTCTGAAGAAATAATTAGCTTCACAGCATGAAAATTTAGTATCTTCTTGCCAGCAACCCTACTCAAAACATATGGGAAGAAGTTGTAACATTTCTTTTTGAAATATTTCCCCGAAAAAATATTTTCTTTTTTTTCATGGTGAGAGCCTTCTTAATTCATTACAGTTTACTTCCTTTCTTTTTAATTCTCAATAAGACGCTGTAACAAAAGAAAGACTGTGAAACTGTGAACTCGTGTATTAGCATATTTTCAACACTAAAAGAAAGGGGGAGAGGTTTTAGCAATTCCTAGGAATCGTAAATCCGAAATTTAGGTAAGAATAGAATAACACGTCCTTTTAGCACTGAAACGCCGTAAAACCGACTCTCTGACATACGCGATACACGTTAAGTATTCTGAACAATTGATCGAAAAAGGGGAATAAATGACAACATAGAATACATTAAAGTCTTTATCAACAAGGTTGTAATCAAACCAGCATAAGACAACACAACACCATCATAATGTTTTTTATAGATTGAAAGTTATTAAAGAAATAAATCAAAATGTTCATTTTTCTTTCTTCATATTTAGCACCAAAATAACGGATGTATGGGCATAGTTGGGATTATTAGTTTGATAAAATTTGAAAAAATATGTTAAGTTTGATTCGATTCATCATGTTTCAGAAATAATGTACAAAGCATGAATTACAGACAACTAAATTTAAGCAATGAGAAGAACAAGGATATGTATAAAGCTAATCTGTTTTGCTTTAAGATGTTAGCATGACAACTATTTATTTTAACAGATACATTGCCAGCATCCTCATAACATTGACCTTATCAATTCTGTATATATATCAAGAGTAAGTTCATTTAAGGTTTTTAAAATGACCTTTGAAAGAGACAAACCTGAGACTCTCAATACAATGAATAAACTTTAAGACGTCCTCTCGCAAGTTACAATGGGAAGAATTATCGTGATCACCGAGGTGTGGAGCTTGTTGCAGTGAGTGCCTAAATTATATTTTCAATACCGTTAATAGAACCTGAAGGGAATGAATCTACCAAGGTTCTGCAGATAAAACATTTTTAGGTTTAATAGGTTTCGATTTAGAATTTCCTTTGACGAAAAGTTAAAGGTTTGGTTTTTACAAATGGAAGAAGTCTCGTCATTAGTGCTAGAAGTACCACGCTGATTAACTAACATTTTGGCTAATGAAAAAAAACAACTTCGAGATGATACACACGTTCTCTTTTTCTTTTATTTTGCTTTGTCATCATAACGTATGACAACCTAGCTTAAAATATTGAGCAGGATGCTTTAACGTAGCTTTACTCAAACTTAAAGAAACTAAAGGGACAAAATGATTAGGTTTGAATTGCCCAGAATGTTTGTCATTATTGCAAAATAAAATATAGATACACGCCGTAAATCTTTATGAGATGAGATGTCTTCGCCAACATGTTATCAAACATTATAAAATTAAAACAAACGCTTTGTAGTCATGAAAGTCAGCTTTTCTTCAAAATCAGTAGAGCATGCATTTTGTAAAACAATGTTTGTCAGGCATGCGACGACGTCTACCATCTTGAATATTTCGCGAATTTTAGCGCACGCGCATTCTGAATTTCACATTCTGAATGAACGTGAGACAGAAAAACAATGTGAAAGGTCTGTCATTTAAATTTGGATGAAAATATTTCAGTATATTGAATACAGCCCTGTAATGCACTAAAGACCGTTATTGAAAAAGTTCTTAAGGTCTTACACAAAATGTGAAATGATAAATCGCATGAAATTTTCCCAAGAAAATATTACACAAGATATATAAAAAGACAGCTTGCAAGGTGTGAAATCTAGTTGATAGAAAGTTAAAACATCGACAGTCACAACACCCACCACAACAACACTAACAATTACAACACCGACAATAATAATAAAGTCAGGAATAACAAATCTGAAATATTTACATCTTATTAAGTGATTACATTGAAAACGTTCAATATTTTAATCTAAGGTGCAAGCACAAAGCAATTAAAATAAGTTCTTTGCGCATTTTAAACATTACCTTTCCCCTAAAAGTTTTACAAAAGCTTACACAAAAAAAGCCATATCTAGGAAAACTTCAAATTTAACTCTGGAAAAATCGTTAACAGCAGAAAATTACTGCCCTTATGAACAAGGAATAAAATTAAAAAAAAAATTATAGCTAGCTTGTTACATCATAATTTGTGCTCAAAAAAGACACGAAGTTTGATTACTGAGGTAGGTATAGATAGCTAAAAAGAGAAATAACAACATAACTGGTAGGTAAGAGCTAGCTATGGAATGGAGCCTTGAAGCTAACATCAGCTAGCTAACAGTAGCTAAGACACGCAGTTAAATATACTTAAACTGGGGATACTTAGCAACGTCTATAGCTAGCTATTAATATTTAGTAAAACACATATAAAGAGAAACAATAGTAATGTAAAAATGATATGTGAGTTAAACAAATCAAAATTTTCCTTTTTTTTCTGCAAATTTGTTTTTTATTAAGTCTACAATCCCGGACTTAATTTATTGGAAAAGAGGGCCGAATTTCATAGTTCGTCCCACCAGCAGTTATAAACACTGTTTCTACAAAAGACAAAGGCATTACGAACATGTCAAAATTCACTTGTCAATGATCGCAAACGGACTTAGGACTTCGGATCTTAGGTTATTTGGTTAGTTTCAAATTCTTAACCCATACTAATTTTTGCTGACATCAGCACACCCCGCTTCCCCGAATTTTAGCACCAATTGTGGATTGTTCCGAAATGCGGACATGGCAGAAACTGCCAGTAGCGCATTTTCGACGCTATTTACCTGGCCTACACATCTCCCAAAGCGAAGCTTTTGCAGCCTGATGGCTGCAGAGTTTTGACAAGGCGATTCCATTTGGACAATTCGAAAAATAGCCAAAAATCGGCCTTTTCTAATAATATTATGTCCAGGATTGTAGAGCTTTATGTCGCATTTTTTAGGTCAAAAACATTAGTTAAGCACCAGAGGACACATTAATTATGCAAAAAATGTAAACAAATGTAATAGCTTATTTATGAAAAACGCAGTAAAATAAAAAACTTTAAGAATTTTTTGGCTTTTAAGTGGCTCTTTCCTAGAAAATGCGAGTCTGTTTGACAAATTAAAGTGTCTTACATAAAAACGTAACAGGTAGGTCCAACGACATAAAAACCGAACGTCTAAAAATATTAAAGTTCTTACTATTTGTGAATTCAAATTCACTTGAAACTCCAGCCTTTATTTTTAACTTTACTTTACAATTTATAGCTCCACTCTTCACTTCCGAAGTAACTTCTCGTGGCTTCCAACTTTACTTTTTTTTACTTTTTTTCACTCGGACTTTTTTTAATATGCTTTTTTGAATTACTTAACCTTTTTTAATTTTTTTCAAGATGAAAAGATTGTTCTTTGTTTTCTTTTTGGTGTGGAGGAACCAGTTTTCGACAGTTAGCCGTTAAATTTATTTGAGCAAATTAAATTGAGTCGTTTTTATCACGTGACGTAAACAAAGATAACCCGTCAGCAAAATGGCGACTTCAATAAGAATATTGTAAACTTAAAAGAAAAGTGAGCACATCACCTTGCCTGTCACAGACAGACGGACAAACCTTCTGTATTTTTGCAATACTTCAGAAATTTGACTGAACCGTTTTAAGTTAGCTTCAGCACACGGCCTACATACTTTAGCACACCCGCAATAAACTTTATGTGGTGTGATATTTTTTTCAGCCAGCTCGGACATAATGTAAAAATGGAAATTTTTTTTTATCTTTGCGCAATAGCAAAAATAGTATTAGTTCATTTTAAAATTTGTGCTTAATCAAAACTAATTACAACCAAAAGTCTAATTACAACCTTCACTATCTTTAATTGATTTCAACGGTAAGACGCTTTTAAGAAATTTGACGATGTAGTAGAAGGTAAAAAGTGGTGACAAGTAATTAGTCATATGACATTCTTACAAGTGACATTATTACCTCTATAGCTGCAGATGTTACAACTTCTACACCCATTTTGGAAGCAACCAATGGTACTACCGTCAATATGCAATGGAAGATAATACTTGATTCAAATCAAATAATTATCTTTTTCAATGTGAAATTGGAATCACAGCGTGGAGATTTAATAGTAGATGGTGGTGTAAATTCTCAAAATGTTCAGCCCAAGGGAAAAGAGTTATTTGGTAACAGACTCTCTGCTCTGTATGACAAGACCGCAAGTACATACACACTTTTATTAAAGAACATACAGTACAACGAGACTTTATCCTTTCAGCTAATGACACTTTTAAGAAATGCACTTTTCTACAAGGAAGTAACAATTGAAATAAAGAATGTTACAGGTACTTTATTTGTTTTAATTCATTCTATTAATTTTGCTTCTTTTTAATTCTATCAAACCATTCATTATCTCTACGCCAGTGAAGATTAAAATTCAGCACTCAATATAATAAAAAAATACTATAAAATTGCTAACCCAATTACGGCAGGTCTTTTGAGGTCATGATAAAGGGAAGATTAGAAGCATAATCGCAAAAAACTTCGAAGGAACATAGTCAAGCCGAAACTGTGTCACAGGAACCAGGAAACCGGTCACGGGGCCCTCTCGGTGAATAAAATGTCATGCACGATATATGGCTATGGGCAATTATCTTAGGTACAACCATGGAGGTAAAAATAAAGAAAGAGATTAATTGCTTCCATTTAAATCATGCGCGGTGCGATTAGGTGCAAACTCATTCATATCCTCATTTTTTACTTTATATTATTGATCTAAAAACAACGTTATAACATTACGTAAATGATTAACTGTAAAACAATATTTCAGTTAAAAATTGCTAAGACGCCTTTAGATTGTCAAAGAAAAAACTAGCTATTAACTACTTTACTTGTTTCCATTTCTTACTCACACTTCACTCAGAGATTGTCAAAGGAAAAAATAGCTATTAACTAATTTACTTGTTTCCATTTCTTACTCACCTTTCACTCAGAGAATGTCAAAGAAAAAAATAAGTATTAACTATTTTACTTGTTTCCATTTCTTACTCACCCTTCACTCAGAGAATGTCAAAGAAAAAAATAGCTATTAACTAATTTACTTGTTCCCATTTCTTACTCACCCTTCACTCAGATATTGTCAAAGAAAAAAATAGCTATTAACTAATTTACTTGTTCCCATTTCTTACTCACCCTTCACTCAGAGATTGTCAAAGAAAAAAGTAAGTATTAACTATTTTACTTGTTTCCATTTCTTACTCACCCTTCACTCAGAGAATGTCAAAGAAAAAAATAGCTATTAACTAATTTACTTGTTCCCATTTCTTACTCACTCTTCACTCAGATATTGTCAAAGAAAAAAATAGCTATTAACTAATTTGCTTGTTTCCATTTCTTACTCACCCTTCACTCAGATACGGTCAAAGAAAAAATAGCTATTAACTAATTTGCTTGTTTCCATTTCTTACTCACCCTTCACTCAGAGATTGTCAAAGAAAAAAATAAGTATTAACTATTTTACTTGTTTCCATTTCTTACTCACCCTTCACTCAGATATTGTCAAAGAAAAAATAGCTATTAACTAATTTGCTTGTTTCCATTTCTTACTCACCCTTCACTCAGAGATTGTCAAAGAAAAAAATAGCTATTAACTAATTTGCTTGTTTCCATTTCTTACTCACCCTTCACTCAGAGATTGTCAAATAAAAAAATAGCTATTAACTAATTTGCTTGTTTCCATTTCTTACTCACCCTTCACTCAGAGATTGTCAAAGAAAAAAATAGCTATTAACTAATTTGCTTGTTTCCATTTCTTACTCACCCTTCACTCAGAGAATGTCAAAGAAAAAAATAGCTATTAACTAATTTACTTGTTCCCATTTCTTACTCACCCTTCACTCAGATATTGTCAAAGAAAAAAATAGCTATTAACTAATTTGCTTGTTTCCATTTCTTACTCACCCTTCACTCAGAGATTGTCAAAGAAAAAAATAAGTATTAACTAATTTGCTTGTTTCCATTTCTTACTCACCCTTCACTCCGAGATTGTCAAAGAAAAAAATAGCTATTAACTAATTTGCTTGTTTCCATTTCTTACTCACCCTTCACTCAGAGATTGTCAAAGAAAAAAATAGCTATTAACTATTTTACTTGTTTCCATTTCTTACTCACCCTTCACTCAGAGAATGTCAAAGAAAAAAATAGCTATTAACTAATTTACTTGTTCCCATTTCTTACTCACCCTTCACTCAGAGATTGTCAAAGAAAAAAATAGCTATTAACTATTTTACTTGTTTCCATTTCTTACTCACCCTTCACTCAGAGAATGTCAAAGAAAAAAATAGCTATTAACTAATTTACTTGTTCCCATTTCTTACTCACCCTTCACTCCGATATTGTCAAAGAAAAAAATAGCTATTAACTACTTTGCTTGTTTCCATTTTTTACTCACCCTTCACTCAGAGATTGTCAAAGAAGAAAATAGCTATTAACTATTTTACTTGTTTCCATTTCTTACTTACCCTTCACTCAGATACGGTCAAAGAAAAAAATAGCTATTAACTAATTTACTTGTTCCCATTTCTTACTCACCCTTCACTCTGATATTGTCAAAGAAAAAAATAGCTATTAAGTAATTTGCTTGTTTCCATTTCTTACTCACTCTTCACTCAGAGATTGTCAAAGAAAAAAATAGCTATTAACTATTTTACTTGTTTCCATTTCTTACTCACCCTTCACTCAGATACGGTCAAAGAAAAAATAGCTATTAACTAATTTGCTTGTTTCCATTTCTTACTCACCCTTCACTCAGAGATTGTCAAAGAAAAAAATAGTTATTAACTAATTTACTTGTTTCCATTTTTTACTCACCCTTCACTCAGAGATTGTCAAAGAAAAAAATAGCTATTAACTATTTTACTTGTTTCCATTTCTTACTCACCCTTCACTCAGAGATTGTCAAAGAAAAAAATAGCTATTAACTATTTTACTTGTTTCCATTTCTTACTCACCCTTCACTCAGAGATTCATCATGCTATATTTAAGTATCTTTTTGAGCATATCTTACTTCATACAGGTGCAAAAGCTAATTTCATGAGTATTGAAGAAAATTAAATTGTCATGGCATCTCATTATTCCTCTGAGTGAAATAAACAACACTGCAGCTGCAGAATGGTCGTGCTTTGTCTAAAAATTCCCTATTTCTTCACATATAAATAAACAGCCTGCTGACAGATAACATAATGGTTTTTTGCACACCGGGCAAGAATAATAACCCTATTCGTGATGGGGTGCTAATTCAGCTAGTTACACCTTCAGATTTCGTGACTTTTCCTAACTTTTACTTAGCCTTACTTTCCACAAAAATGTTTTTTGAAAATATGCCGAAGTGTTGCCATGGCAACAATTTTCTTTATGTTAATTAAAATCTGAAAAAATAATTATTACTAAAAAACGTTTTTACATGTTTTTTAAAGTTTTATGTGAATTCTTACTTTACATTGTTATATTATTTTGCGTTTCTATTATTACGCGCATTTCGATCTCCATTTCAACCTACATATTAAAACTACAATATTAGATGAGCCTTCAAATAACCTTGAACTAAACGTTGTAGTAGCGTTAAAACAACGCTGTGTTTGAATCGTAAAATTACATTTAGTTTATCACAGCTTAGTACAGATAAACTGTGTCAAACATGCATATGGGCGTTATACCCCTTCATAAAAAAATATTATCGCATCTTTAGTTTAAATAAAAAAAAGAAAGTGTCTGTTGTTAACACTGGGCTAAGCACTTAGTACAGGTAAACTGTGTCACATGTAGGTGCAATACACTTTTACAAAAACACTTTATCGCAATTTCCGTTTAAATAAAAACATAGGACAGACTGTTGTTACCCCACCCAGCTGAAAAAATTACTCAGTAATTTTATTTTGCGGATAAAGTTATAAATTGTCAGTGTAAGTAAGAACACCTCCTACAGGCTGTGGTTACAGTATCACAAGTTCCCAGTGGGCATTTCAACGTTGAATCCACGTTGAAAAGACGTTGAATGTGAGGAAACAACGTCTTGCAACGTCTAATCAACGTCGTTTTTATGGTTGTTAGAAGTATTCTCGCAACCGTTATTCAACTTTTTTTCAACGTTGAAACGACGTCTTGTAACGTCTAATCAACGTCGTTTCTATGTTGCTTAGAAATGTTCTTGCAAACGTTATTCAACTTCTTTTCAACGTTGAAACAACGTCTTGTGACGTTTAATCAACGGCGTTTCTATGTTGCTTAGAAATGTTTTCGCAACCGTTAATCAACTTCTTTTCAACGTTTAAACAACGTCTTGTGACGTTTAATCAACGGCGTTTCTATGTTGCTTAGAAATGTTTTCGCAACTGTTATTCAATTTTTTTTAACGTTTAACCCTATTATACCTGGAGGGGGCACAAAGTGCCCGCGGCCTTTTTGACTAGGCATAACTTTGGATACACATGTGATTGAGTGCTAAAATTTTTTGACTATTCCTAACTTTCATTAGGGCTTCTGATGAAAAAAAAAAATTTTGGAAAAATTTGGTACTTTGCTGGGGGTATTGCATTTTTTAGACGGGGTTAAATTTTTTGGAATTTTGAAAACCGTTGACATTCATGTAAGAATCTTATAAGATGTTGTATTGGGTATATAATTATTTATTACATGTATGTTGGTTACTAAGTGGTAACCAAGGTGTTGCTAAGGTGATATATGGTTACTAGGAACAAAAAGCAGACCAGATTTAAGGGAAATATCGATCCAGCAAATTGACGTCATTTCGGATCCCAATGACGTCATTATATTGTTTTCCTTACCTCGATTATCTTTAAATGCCCTGTTCTACATATATGCCAAGTTTAAAGACATGAGCATCAATATTTCTGGTAGAACAGGTGTTTTTATCTTTATCGTTAAAATAAGAAATTTTCTTGCCAAAATGACGTAATTTTTTATCCCAATGACGTCATTAAAATTACTTTTTTCACGCGAAACACATATTTTGGTATTCATTCCACAAATCTACCTAGAATCAAGGGCGTATCATTTGTAACACCCGAGAAATTAAAGCGTACTGAAAAATTGGGAAAATGACCATTTTTCACATGCGTGACGTCATTTATAATCCCTATGACGTCATCAAATTATTTTTTTTACCTGCATTGAGTTTGTATTAAGACATTCTCCAATTTAGCCAAGTTTCATCAGTTAAGCACAAGTGGTTCAGGATTCATGGCCCGCGGGCACTTTGTGCCGCCCCCCCCCAGGGTTACCAGGGCCAAAAAGGCTCAGGTATAATAGGGTTAAGCAAAAGATTCGGAGATTTGCTAAAATCAGCATGATTCGGAAGTTTTTGTACATGACTATTCCGAATAAAAATAATATCGTTTGCACTGTATAAGATAATTTTAGCATAAACATCATCAATATATACAACAAATAAAAACATGGTAAATAAAACAATGGTGTTTTAAAGGAGCCTTTTATACCTCAATGATGAAACTTAACGGAGTTTTATAACAAAACATAAGCTTAAAACGATGCGTCAAGTATTCACGACGGGTGCTATGTAAAAATCTCTAGTATTTCAGCCCAATGAAAAGTTATCAATCTCATTAGAAGCCGTCATGCAATCACATTTGTTAAAATTACAATAAAAATAGCAGAAATATATTTCAGGACCATACATCTTTAAAAAAGCATCCACACCGCCACACAATAAAAATTAATATAAGCTTAATTATAAAAGAAAGTTTAATCTTCTCCGCATTTGTTTTTTCCCGATCCTCCCACTCCTGTAAGTGCGTATTACAGCACCGAAACCACATATACACGGACTTCTTATTTGGTTACTTTCTTCTGCTTAACAAAAGTTTCTATGAGCATAACGTAACAAAAATAATATAAATTCTTATCACGTATCGATGGAGGTATTTTACAAGTTAGAACATAGTGCACAGAATTACTTACGTCTGTCGCCCTTCTCGCTTTTTGAAGGAATACGAAATTCACAAGTCTTATGAAAGTTTCCCGTCAATGCCTACAAAGTAGAGGTGTAAATATGTGAGAACAAAGTAAATAAAAATTTATTATTGGATAATAAACCATTTTTTTGGTCGTTAAACGACGGAGAGAAAACAACGTTAAAAGATGTGAATGATTTGACGGTTTAATTCAACTCCGGAAGCAACGTTAAAAAGATATTGGATTTACGACGGTCTCATCGACGTTGCAAACCAACGTTGAAGAGACCTTGGATTTACGACGGTCGCATCGACGTTGCAAACCAACGCTGAAAAGACGTTGAATTTACGATGGTCGCATCGACGTTGCAAACAAACGCTGAAAAGATGTTGGAATTAGGGTTGCGACGTCGCAACTAGATTATTTAACGTTGAATCAACGTTGTATAAACGTCGTGTGCCCGCTGGGTTAATGGATACTGTTCTTTTGTTGAAACAATAAACTTTAGACTTCTGTCAAAGTTTACATTGCAATAAAAGGTGTAGCTAAGCAACCTGCGCTAAGTATAGGGAAAATTTGGCAACTAATTTTCGTTTTTATCCAGAGCTAACAGCTAGCTAGATAGCCCCCAGTTGCAGATAGAAAAAAAAACAGGTTAGTAAAAATAACACAAATAGAAATAATGCTAGCTAAGATCAAAAGTTGTCCTACCTAACTGAATAGTAAGGCTGGATGGCTGACCTTTTAGTTTTTTGCCTCAAAATCTACGTTTGTAGCCAAAATCTTAAATTTAGTGACTTCAGCATTTGCATGCGGCTAAAAAACGTGACAATATATTTTTTTAACATGTCAACACATATAAAAACAAAAATAAAAAACTTTTACCACGGTTTTCCGAAAAAGCTGCGCGAAACCATTTTGAACAAAATACGGCTATAATTACAAAGACATTTATGAATTCATTTAACTGCATAAAAATTGTTCATATTTGCAACAAATCTAACAGAACCAAATGCTTCGATTAAAAAGTGAGTTCTTTCTTAAATAATCATTAGGTATTTCTACCACCACTACCACTTCTAGAAACGACAGATAGACAGGGTTTAATTTGCTGAGCCACGTCGGAGGCGAAAAGATTTGTGAGAATCTAGACAACTGTAATATTTTAACCCACAAGGCTTTCGTCAGCGTATAACAGAGCCAGTATTGAGCACTGAAGGAATAATGTATGTATAAAAATTAAGTTGCAAATGTCACGTCCAGTTAAAATATCCGCGGCTCATTCGATAATTATTTCTCATATAGTGAAATTTGCTAATATGTCGACGTCGACAATAGTGTGAAATATGTTTTCAAAAAAAGCTTGCCATTAAAAATTTTACATATGTAGTTGAAAACAATTTTTAATATATTTACTTTTTGATTTTATTTTTTTTCATTGAAATCTCCATTTACGACAGAATTCAAACATTGTTATGTTTATAAGTGATAGACAATCCTGCAAACATATTTTTGCATAATAAGACCGCTACTGCTGCAGTTACTAGTGATAATAATAAGAACAACTTGCACGCACGGTCCGTATTTGGATCTCACATGATATTTTGCGATACAGCTCAGAGTAATCGTTTATTATTGTATTAATATTTGTTTGCTACTTGTAACCATTCCCGATTGCAATGTCATAATTTAAATGTTTCAAAACCATGTCAGGAAATAATAAGCAAACCATATTAAGAAAGTTTATGTCATAAGAGAAGTCGCTTGTGAGCAATCATGACTACTTTTGGGATTAAAAAAATATGAATTTTTATGTGGTTTGTATTCGATTGTTGTAAACAATATTAAAGCTTTATTTAATTTCGACCGAACCTTTTCTATAATGTATTTTTAACAAATGTATTAAAATATTACAGGTAGCCCTGGAATCTGTGGCAAACGTTTTAAAGAAAGTTACAATATAAATGAGACAGCCAGTGTAACAGTTATGCAAGATATATGTGGATATCCTAAACCTTATGTAGAATGGAAATTAGAAGAAGACACTAGTTTTAGTGGTTCCTCTAGTTCTATGTTAATTAATAACACATTGAGAAAATACAGATATAGCTTTACCACACGACAAATGATACGATCACATTGCGGGAAGAAAATTACATATGCTGCACGAAATGAATTTGGAATAGTCGAAGGAAACTCAACAATTCATATTTCCTGTAAGAAATTATTTTAAATTAAATTTCATAATTGTTTTAATTCACCCTTTTATCATTCCCTTTATTCATTATTTTTTTCATTTATCTGCCTGAAATTGATCTTATTATGGTAATTTTTCTCGATGTTTTTTTTAAAATTCTTTTTACAGTGTATTACACACCTTTCTGACCATGACCCAATTTCGGAAATTCACAGTAATTGACTTCAAAAAATCTAGCCCATGTTTCTTGTATTCGTCTAAAAGAGAAGTCATGTTCAGTAAAACCGTAATCATTGTTCTTAGTCTGTTTTTATATTCAAGCCTTATTGTTCCTATAAGTTGGTTCTCGCAAAAAATCAGTGTAATTTTCACCTAGCTAGGTTCGGGTTGTAATTCTATTTATTTTTGATAGTTAAACCTTCAAAGATCACGTTAACATCATCGTACAAATATAATGCAAGCTGTGTTTATTTGACTTGGCAGAGAGAAGATACAGGAAATTGTTTATTGACATATCATTTGAAATTTGATGATAAAGATGATGTTTACAACACCTCTAAGACATACTTTAGTCTCTGCCATTCACCTTGTGCTTCAAGTGCATCTGTTTGGGCATCATACAAAGAAAATGCTGGTTATAAAATTAGCTTTACTCTTCGTTCACTACCATCACGACCAGATACTACCAACATGTCAAGTTCTAGAACAGGTATAACACAGAACATACTTTTGTCACTTATTCTATTGTACAGCTCAATGTGGGTTGGTTGAGTTAAGGCGCGTTCAAATCAAATTTCATCGTCTTTTGAAGTTTACCTTCAGGCTGTGTGTTATTGTATATTAGTACTGTTATAAGATGCAACTTTAAAAGTACTACAGAAATGATGTTATAGTTATTAGTAGCGGGCTATAAGTTAGGAAATTATATTAATTACCAGTCCTCGTTAAAAAGCTCCTATTGAGCTTAGAAACCATCTCTGTTCCGTTATAAGAAGCATAAAGTATATAGACGCATACCTATTTTTAATTTTTTTTATGGAAATTATCGCCAAGGGCAGTGTACAGGTTGTGCATAACTCACCCGACCTTACTTAAATTTACAGTACATAATATAAGAAGTTCACGTCTCAATAAGCTGTTATTGTAGCTTTTTAAGTGCTGTTCTTACAATGCAACGTATTTCATTATAGATGACTGTCAATATGCTAGTAAACTTGCAATTGGCATTGTTAGCACTATAGTAATTGGGTTGATTATCAACATCGTTATATTTGCAATTTTGAAAACCAAAGGTGAATATGATTATCCACTTTTTTATTGCTATATTTGTTTACACATCCCTGATTAGACGAACATTCTGAAATTTGGAGTCTTTTGGCAATATAAGTTTTTGATGTTACGAGCAGCATTTTGAGCACATTTAAGCCCTGGTTCTGATTTGCTGCATTTGTCGCTATAGTACAAAAAGTCACGAAAAATGAGTCAACCTCTAGGAGAACCCAATTTCCATTGGGCTTTCCTCCCGCGTGAAAAGAAATTGGAAAGGAATGTAATAATTTCGGTAAACAATAGATCTTTTAAGCTAACTATAACAAAAGTTAAAAATTCAAGTAATTTGTATCCGACAAAAAAAAAAGAATGCTTATATTAATTAAAGCAACACATAATAAAAAATTATCTTATGCTGCTTAATTAGCAGGGATTCTTTTATGGCATTTTGCCTTACTCATGCCGGGATATACTGAATGACTGTAGTGCCCGGGCAAAGGGAGAAGGAGGCGGGGTAAAATTGTCCTAACTGATAACTTTCTTTGTGTCAGTTTTAAGTTGCTACGAACAGTGTCTGTCACATGAAAATTATAAGTGATGCATGAATCGATGTCAGGAATCATGTTTCGCTGACGTCAGCATTATATGGCCGAAATTTACTTTCGTGAAATGTATTGTTTTGGATACATTTTTGGCGATTATTGTTCAAAGATAGTGAAATTGTGTATTATTTGATACTTTCAGTAACATTGTAACTTCTTGGCCATAATGCATTATCTCAAATTTTTGTTCAAATGGCGTTACTTTTAGTTAAATATTAACGCTCTTTTGCATAAAGGAATGTGTGCTACAAGGCACTCAAGGAAACTCATATAAGGAACTTGAATGAAAAAAAAAAGAATATCCTAAAGAGGTCGAGAAATATGAGATTGAGCCTTTTAAAATAGCCGTGGTTACCATCTGCCTCACGACTCACCTACACCTAAAAATTTCTGGGCGAAAACTGTTCATTTTTTTCAGAGATATTTTATGAAACATATTTGTTGCTTTAGTTTAATGATGAACTATACATCTACATCTTCTGCAAGACAGTTACAAAATTTATTTTTCGTGTAGGTTTCATAGTATTTCCCAAAAATTCTAAGAAAACATCGCAGCATTCGGAACGAAGAGATGATCATAACTATGAAGTAACAGAAACAACATCATCTCATTATGCCGATCTGAACACCACATCTGTGAAAGCAAGTATTTATGCTGATTTAACGAAAACATCAGATTCGTCGAAAGACTATTACGAAATAGAATTAAATGAAACAGAAAGAAACATGTATGCTAATATCAACACATAAATTTTATCCTCCAAGATTGTGTAAACAATTGCCTTTACATTGCTGCATGATTATCCCGTTTGTCAACCAGGATTGTATTTTTATTATCACATAGAATATAAACTACATATATCTCTTATAATAATACGGAGAATGTGTCCGTGTGTTTGTGTGTCCGTAACAGGCAAAGTGGATGTGTTTATTTTCCTTTGATGTCGCCGAAAAGAATCTTTGATGTTGCCGTAAAATATATGTCTTCTTTGTCGTGAAAAGCTGCGAGTTTTGTGTGGTTTGTTAAATGAAGTTCTAGCACAAAGTAACGGAAATTGTGTTTGCAAAAAAGATGGCTGTTCTTTTTAAGCATTTGTCTTCTCTTGCCTTCAAAATAAATCTACAAAAACATTTGAAAAAAGGCATGGTATGTAAATGAAGTATAGCAAGGTTTCAAAGTTTTTTTTTTGTTTTTTTTTTAGTTTTGATGATATTATTGATGTGAGACATGTTTGTTAGCTAGCATCAAAAAGCCAACCACACCAACAACAACCTATAGCTAGCTTGCTCGGACTTTATAAATATGTAGCCATGTTCTTTATACCTAGCTAAGTCTCCAGTTTATATTCAACTGACCAGCTATTAGCTGCTGTAGCTAGCTTATGTTAGCTTCAAACTTAAGATTACAAGTACCTAGCTAACTTGTGAGTTTTATGTTGCTTTTTACATGTAAGCTAGCTACCGTAGTTATCGTAGTGGTCTTTGCTAAGAATGTGGCTGTAACTTATTTCACTTGACATTTTAAGCTTAAATTAACAAGCCACAACAACTTTTAAAAAAGTATTACATAATACTTAAGAATAGTTTAAGGACTGTTTTTAAGCAAATAATGTATTTTTCACATTTTGTGTATATATGCAAATAATGTATTTTTCACATTTTGTGTAACTAAACTTATATACATCGGCTACATGTAATATGACGAAACGATTTTTATTTAACATGTAGTAATTCTGGTACCTTAAGTGTAGTGATTTTGTTGTTCTAGATGTTCTGACTAAAATGTTTTTGTTTATGACATTTTGTCTTATTTAAGAAAAGTTTCAACTTTTTTGAGGGAGTACAACACTGAAAAAACTTTGACAGAGGTTTTTCACATTATGGGGAAACTTTACGTAGCTTTTTCACATTTTTCGATTTTGTTGCAGTATTTACATAGGTTGTTGATTATTTATTTTTTATTTTAATTTTTTTGGGAAAGGCAGTGGAAGGATTCACATTTTTCACCCTAAATGTAAAAAATGTACATGAAAGGCTGGGGTAACTTTTCATTTATATATATACAAAGTGTATATATATAATATATACAAACTGTTGTGTGATTTTTGAAATGTTATGTGTTTGGATCATGCAATATAGCGAAAGAACTATTTTTTGTAGAATTTGACTTTGCAACTTGCAAGCTATTCCTGTTTTTATATGAAAACGAGAAATTCAACGGACAATATATATACAAAACGTAAAATTGCCACAAAATTCATAAAATGTTATTAACCCTGAAAATTTTAAACATTTTCCTGATTCTATTTTTGGTTTTCGAAGTTCTTTTCCTGCAAAAAGTTCTAAGAATAAAGTACAGAAATTACTTATTTTTAAGATGTATAAATTTAATTTCTTCTAATTTATGGTTTTGACATTTTCATGTAATATATAGTTTGTGGGCAAAGACTGATGTTTGTTGATTTAGAATTATTAAATACAACCGTTTTTTCTTTTGTGCATATGGCCATATTCAATACACCAAAAGGGCTACTTTGTTGATTTCAGGTTTTATATATACTCTTTGTAATTTATTTTTGTCTTCTTTTTGACATTTTGGATTATATAAATTATAGTTGCAGAATATTGTATTTAAAAAAAATGGAATTTTGCAAAGTTCTGTTTTACTACTCAATTTTCACATTTTATAAATATATATTCTTTGGGACAGGATGGTATGAAATAGACAAACATCCATGATATTGGTTGTTCTTAATTTACAGGCTGTGCCTAATGAAACTTTAAGGTTCACATTTTGTCAGACAATGGCATAACATATCCTGATATAACTGATTTTTGTTGTTTTAGACTTTATAACTTAAACTTTTTTTGACATATTACAGAAGACATACAAAAGGAGAATTAGATTTTGCACATTGCAAGGTTTTTTTTTATATTTTGTATATATAAATTCTTACCGGGCAGGACTCTGTACAACATACCGAAATGACTGATCCCTCTCTGTTTCTAAATTTGATGCGTTCCAAATCGCAGTTTTTTGAAGATTTGGGTAATATTTAATGAGTACAAGATGCAAAATATCAAAAATACTGATTTTTGTTGAATCAGAAGTATTTCCTACAACCATTCTTTTTTTTACACTTTTGTGGAAAGAAAGTATGCAATATCATCAGAATAACTGATTTTGTTGCAAACTGTTTTTTTTTCACATTTTGGATTGAAATATTGTTTTAGAGGGCATATATCAATAGACATATATACCAAAATAATTAAATTCTGCAAACTTTGATTTTGTCGTTCACCTCTCATCTTTTATATTTTGATTAAACTTTTGAGGAAAACCATAGGAATTATTTAGAATTTGTATTTTGTGTTGCAAATTTAGTGCAAAAATTGACATAAAATGAACTGTTAAATTGATTGTTGTTGTTTTAAAATGAATTATGACTCAAACTTTGTTTTTGCATTTGTAATTTGACTAATTAGTCTAAAAAATTTGCCAATTGGTATTACACTCTGTTCTTTTTTATATATATTTTATGTGAACATAGAAGTACAAAAGTAAAGTTAGAAGCCACAAGAAGTTACTTCGAAAGTGAAGAGTGGAGCTAGAAGTAGTAAAGAAAAGTTAGAAGTAGAAAATGAAAGCTTGGGTTTAAAGTAGATTTGGATTCACAAATAGTAAGAACTTTTTAGATATTTTTAGACGTTATGTTTTTATGTCGCTAGAGTTACGTGTCAGGGAGACTCGCAATTTGCCAGGAAAAAGTCACTTAAAAGCTTCAAATTCTTTATATTTTAAATTTTACCGCGTTTTTTATAAAAAATCTAGCATATTTTTTTACACTTTTTTGCATAATTAATGTTTCCCCTGGTGTGTAACTAATGTATTTGTCCTAAAATTCAAAATGCTACATAAAGCTGTTAACTGGCTATCAAACAAATGTGCTAGCGAAACTTTTGGTTTGTTGAACTTACTGCAAATGTCATAATTTTTATATTGCTATTGTTTCTCTTTATATGTGTTTTACTAAGCATAAATAGCTAGCTGGCTATATGCGTCTTCCCAGTTTAACTATATTTAACTGGGTATCTGTCTTATCTAATGTTACCCTCAAGCTCCATATCTAAACCTAGCTAGGTAACTGATGATTAATGTTGTTATTCCTCTTTTAGCTATTTATGTCCACCTTAGTAGTCAAACTTAGGGATCTTATTTGAGCACGAATTATGATGTAACAAGCCACAGAATCTTTCAAAGACTTATTGAACTTTTAGGGTAGTGTGAGGAATAATTTTTCTCACGTTTTCTGCAAATTTTACTTTAAGAGGAATGATTTTGTAAAACTAAAGTGTGTGCGTTAATTGGAGTAAGTTTTATTGTTTTGTTGTTGACATCATGTTAAACTTCTGTGAGCTCGCATGTAAATTACAAGGTTATATATTTTTACAAGGGTGGTGGTTGATATTTTTACAAAGGTTGTTGACATTTTTGGGGAAATTTACCTGGGTTTTTTACATTTGTGGTTAAAATTTCTCAGCAGAGAATAGTATGGTTGCCGTTTATATTGTTTGTGTTGCAAACTGCTGTTTTTTAAATGCTGTGTAAACTTTTGTGGAAAAAGACCACATGCAAAATACTGAAAGAACAAATTTTTGTACAATTAGACTGTGAGCTGTTGTGTAAGTTGATTTTTTTTATATTTTGTTTTATAAACTTTTTTTAAACTTTAAACTAACTGTAAGTAATGTAATTACGGGAATAAATATTTGGTGATGATAAAAAATTACTGAATGTTCAGACTGAAACTGTTTAACTGTTGTGAGGGAGGACCATATGCAAGTATATATACTAAAAATAATAATTTGATATGCTACACTTTCCAAGTTGTATTTTTGTATGCACTTAAATGACTGCTTTTTCTGAGTTGAATTTGATGGGTTTCATATCAATTTTGTGGAAGATGTTATGGGTGAAGACAATATAGAACATGCCAATTGAACTGATTTTTGTTCATATTTTGATTTGCTCCTCATAAACCTTTGTGTTCTACATTTATTGTAAACTTTTGTGAGGAAGGACCATATATATATACCATGTTTTCAAAATAATGATTTTTGTTGATTTGAAATGTACTCCTTGCTCATTGCTTTTTCGACATTTCAGTTTAAAATGTTTGGTAAAGTCAGTACGGATCATTAGACAAAAAAATTGTTCTGTTAACCAGTTAATTTTTACATTTTGTGCATATTTTTGCGGGACAGGATGGTATGCAACCGAATAAATGATTTTTCAAAGTTTAACTTTTTGTTTTTTGGTGTTTTGTGTTTGTTTAAGTTTGGCTTTTTGATATTGTTTAGGTTGTATTGTTGTATAAGCATTTAGGGAAAAGACAATGTTTGAAATGCGTAAAGAACTTATTTCATAGATCTGTGCTTACTGTTGCTGGCCTTTATTTTCGACACTTCAGATTAAAATATTGAAGGTTTTCAACATAATCACATAATAAGATGTATACATAATTGAGATGTGTTATTTCTGACATTATTATTATTGTTGTCGTAACTGTCTGGGTTGTGACTGTCAATGTTGTAACTTTCTACTAACTAGATTTTACACCTTGCACGCCGTTGTTTTTCATATTTTGTCTAAAGTGTTGTTGGGAGGATTTCATGCGATTTGACATTTGATATTTTGTGTTAGATTTTAAGAACTTTTTTGTTAAATTATGACTTATATACTTTCTTTTTATGCATTTTCAGATTATTTTTTTTAGTAAAAGGCATATTCAATATACTAAAATATTTGCTGATGTCATCAAAATTCAAATGACAGAACTTTTCAATTGTTTTTCTGCCTAAGTGGATTTTTCCACGGGCCTAATCTACTAGTATATTATAATATTCTAGCTAATGTTACTATAAGAAGTGCTTGCGATTTGACACAAAGGTGAGAAACATGTTAAGATTATATCTGCTTTACAACTTATATGAGGCCTTTTTAACCACAACGCGTTTTGCTACGGTTACTTAAGGTTTTCAAAATTTGCAAGTCAGAAAACATTTGGGAAGGCATTTACAAAACGCTTAATATTGACTTAACATAAAATATTGTAAGTACAAAGTGTCGCATCGTTTTGAACAAGCATAATTTTCGATGTGCACCAGATTCGACGTTGAAATTCTCTGACTATTGTAAAATTTAATATAGATTATAAGATATTATCAGAAAGACAGGACCATGCCGACATTTATAGTACCAGAGAACATAATTTTTAACCTTTAACATTAACGCTCTTTTGCGTAAAGGAATGTGTGCTACAAGGCACTCAAAGAAACTCATATAAGGAAATTCAATGGGAAAAATCGAATATCTTAAAGAAATCGAAAAATATGAGATTGAGCTTTTAAAAATGGCCGTGGTTACCGTCTGCATCACGACGCACCGACATAAAGTTTTCAGTTTCATTGGGTTAACGGTTCCAACGTTATTAGCGAAAGTATCCCGGATTGGGCATTTTGCCAATCCCCTACTACGGAATGGAGAGGTCTTTATCATGGATGAAGTAAACGTCCTCGTTGTTTGCTATATTGCTATATTTTAATATCATATTAATATTTGTATTATTTTCAGATAATTGGTGAAAATACGTAGTAACTCAAATAACTGAAATCTCATTGGCTATTTCCTACTAAAGAGACAACCAACGTCGTCTAAATTAGAATCAGTTTACAAAACAATTTTATCGCATACTTACTTCAAATTCATATCTTTTCAGTGAAGTAAAAATCCGGGTTACACGGGCCAAAAAGGTCAATTTACGAGAAAGAAATGCATTTGGGTATTAACATATCTGTTAGTGAAAGTGGGATGCAATTTTTATTTTTATTATTTTCACATTGCGATTGTTGTTTGTTTGTTTCTTGATTCAGGTATTTTAGATACTTTTTTTCAACTTACGTTAAGTTTTTCTCACAGTATTCAATATAATTTTTTAAGAAACAACTCCACCGACGTTTTAATGTTTGCATTTTAAAACCTAAATTATACATATATTGTTTTAATATAACAAATTATTAACCGACTAGTCGATAAAGCCCGTGGAGAAATCCACTTAGGCTGAAGGTCAATGAAAAAGTAGGTTGTTTTTGATTTTTTGCTGACTTCAGCAGTGCAGATTCAAAAAAAAGTGGCGAAATTTAGTTTATGCTTTGCCTGTAGAGGTCGAAACTGATCAAAATAATGTATAGGATCAAATGTTTTCGACAAACGCCTAGGTAGATATAAGGGTTTCAAAATTTTGCTGACGTCAGCAAAGACACGTCAAAAAACAAAAATTTTATTTTAAAATTTTAAATATCTAATGCCTTCATCGTATAGATACTGAAACGCTGATTAAGAAAGAGTATAGGATCATGTATCTTTGACAAACGGTTACGGAAATATTGGGGTTTAAAGGTTTTTTGATGAAGTCATAAACCTGTGCATTCCGAAACGGATTCGAGGACCCAGGTTTGGGAAACTTACCCAAATTCGTTCCAGGTGATCCTTGGTTACCCACGCGGTGAAAAATGACTGACGTCAACACCTCGTTTCCAAGTTATTTGGCCTCAAAATTTAAAGTGTACTGTAATGGCCTCAGTAATATAATATAAAATATTGACGTTAAAGTACTGTTATTGACGTCGCGCCATAACGTCAGAAAATTTAACATTTTAGACATACCTTTTTCGGCAACATCAAAGGAAATTGAAGATATCCACTTTGCCTGTTACAGACACACACACAGACACACTTAGCGTATTATTATAGCGACTAGTCGATAAAGCCCGTGGAAAAATCCACTTAGGCAGAATGACAATGAAAGAATAGGTTGTTTTAGATGTTTTGCTGACGTCAGCAGTGCAGCGCAGATAAAAAAATAGCGAAATTTGTTGATGCTTTGTCTGTAATCTGTAGAGGTTGAAACGCTGGTCAAAATAATGTATAGGATCATATGTTTCCGTCGAACGCGTGAGGAGATATATGGGTTTAAAAATTTTGTTTACGTCAGCAAAGACCCGACCGGAATTTTTTTAGAATTTTATATATATAATACCTTCATCGTATAGATCTTGAAACGCTAATCAAGAAAATGTATAGGATCATGCATCTTTGACAAACGGTTACGGATATATAGTGGTTTACATGTTTTTGATGACGTCACCAACCCGTCCATTCCGAAATGGATTCGGGAACCCAGGTTTAGGAAACTTACACAAATTGGTCCCTGGTGGTCCCTAATTACCCATGCCATAAAAAAATGACTGACGTCAAAACCTCGTTTCCAGTATTTTTGTCCTCAAAGTTTTAAGTGCACTGTAATAACTTCATTAATTTAAAGTAAGATATTGACGTTAAGGTAGTGATATTGACTTAGCGCCGTAACGTCAGAAAATTTAACATTTGAGACATCACTTTTTCGGCTACATCAAAAGAAAATGACCACATCCACTTTTCCTGTCACAGACGGACAGCTAGCTACATAAGTCTCAAAAATAATCTCACAGTAAGTCCAAAACCTTGCCTTTTTGCAATCCACTCCGTTTTTAATATCAACATTCATCGCAACAATGAGCAACAAGCAAAACGGCGTCGAATTTGTGAGATGAGACGCTTTTTTCTGACGAAAAGTCAACTTTTGTTCAAAAAACGTTTAAAAAATTTTTATATATGGATATTTAATTATTTTTTTTGAAAAATTGATACAATGAAATTCAAATAGAAATTCTTTCTTTCTCAAAACCTGTTTTTTACAGCCTCGTTATAAATAGACAAAACAGTTTATATTGTATTAGTATAAAGCTATGCAACAAGATTCTGGGTTTTATCATGTAGATACGAATCCCTTTAAAGCACTTTTTATAATATATGAGTTAGTATTAAGAAAAGAAACGGCAGTTTTCACAACCAGTAGGGAAAAAGGTTTTAAGTGTTTGGTTCTTTACACGTCAAAGTAATGCTGCCTTCAAAACAGTGCTGCACTGCATTTTCTGACCGCTGAACAAAAACTGAGATAACTACTATGATAACCAATAGGTTTTAAATGTACTTAATAGTAAACATCACAAGTAAGACTTTTCACTCAAGATAACCAAGAAAATCTTACGTAATACAGTAGTAGCAGCATTTTATGACCTTTGTTTAAACTTTGTTTAAATATCGTTTTTTCAACGGTAATAACGTTAAGACATACTATACTAAAGAGAAATGGTGATTGTTAGTTAAAATTACTACACACTTGCAAGAGCATCAATGGTTATTACCTTTGGAAATTCTTATAAATTGCAGCATTAAATTTCTAGAAAGTGATAAAACGTGCGAGATTTAGGAAATAATCTCCCCATTGAGATGGATTCTGTTAATGCAAAATCATTTTTTATCCTGCCGAATTGATATACCATACAACTAAGGAAATAAACAACTAACTCTGAGATCGCCTTTTAGCACCAATGTGTCATGAAGGGTATTTATTAGTATTGAACTTTTTGAATGTTAACACAGTACACAGAATAGTGTACGTGGAAGTTAGGACACATGATTTCATATCAAGGCATCTACAATTGCTGATCAACAGCGATGACGCTTTCAATGTGATATGATCGTATCCTTTAACTTTGGAATACAACATTTGTCCACAATTCAAATCTGCTAATTAAACTTCACAAGTGTACTTTTCAAGTTTTTTCTCCTTTTGTTTACACGCGCTTGAAATCTTTTGATTCTCACTTAGCACTTAAATAAAGCCTGTTTTTTTTCAAGAAATCCTAAAGACAATTCCAATTTTCAAGCTACATTCAAAAGTACCGGCGTAACTTACCTCACATTTGCGCAACTTAAGCACTCACGTCAGGTTTTTTCGCACGAACAAAATTTCTGATAGAATTGAAACAAGTGGAATAAAGAATTCCTTCTCAACGCTCATACTCCTGAGACAGGATCTTTTATTCTTATCTAACAATTTCGCTGTTGCATTATTGACGTTAACTAAACGTCGTTGACATATTAAATAATGATTTAGAATAGTTGATACATGTTACCTACCTAACATATGTAGCAAATGTGTTCGTCCATGTCAATAAAACTGTAGGTGAGGTAAACGTTTCTTACGTTACGCAAAAGAATACGTAAATGTGAATGTACGTAACAGAGTTATAGTTTTGATTTTTCTCTACACCTTAGAAATTTTAAATAATACCTTTACTTTTCCTTCACTTACCCAAGACTTGACACCACAGAAGCATACCCAGTTTTATAAGATGATATCTATTCAAGTGGAAAAATAATGATGAGATGTTGTTTGCAGCAACTTCGGTTTTATATCATGGTTCTATATTTCCTCGTATGTTTTCTCATGAACTGTAAATAAGTGAGTTCCAGCACAATTCGCTTTTTAAATAAAAAATAATTATTTAGTTGCCTTTGCAACTATTATCATTTTGTGAAAAGGAGTCAAACAAAATATTTAAACATTTCTATTCCCTTAGTTTTCTAAAGTAATTGCCTATTAACGGTTAATTTATGGAGGAAAATATGGAAATTACTTGGACGACGCTACGGTGTTACATACATGTCACAAACCTTACCCCGAAAAGTGTTTTAAGCTCCTTATCAGTATTTTTTTAAGTCAAAGCACGAAAATTCTGTTTCAAAAAGGAAAAACTGAAATAAAATCTTGGAAGTGCGTATCGGTAAGAAGGTTGACAACGCTTGGCAGGGATTGCGTCGCAAGATATAATTTTAACTAACTTAGCTTACGAAAGTGAAAAGGAAACATGGTACGCCATGGTTGGGCAACAAATGAAGCTTTTTACTTTAGAAACGACCATTTCCGTATTCATAAAATCTTAGCAAATTACAGCACCTCAGGAACAAAGTGGCGGTAATAAATTATTGCTTATGCCGACAATTTTCTGTGATTTTTTAGGGGGAGCTTTAAATATGGTCTAAAAAATCCAGAATTTTAGCATTATTTCAACATCTTTTTATTTAAAACTTAGTGATGGAAACGTTAAATATGTAACAAACATTGAGAAAAATAACAACATTATTTTCTTCACATATTCCATTGACTGAACTTTAAATTAGCAATGTAGTAAACACTAATTAAAAAATGCGAAAGAAAAATGAGACATCTCTTAAATAAACTAAGCATCAGAATAACGCTCTCTTCGTTTAATCAATTACCATCAATTCAACGCAAATTACATCATTCTATAAATTTGTAGACAACATTCCATAATTCTCTAATTCAAACAGCCATATTCTTCGTATATTAATCCTTTTATTAAAAACCCAGTTTCCCTTATTTTTTTGTCTCTTTACACGAAAGGCGTCAAAAATTTGTGATATATTTACATGCCTTCTTTATTACACAGTTTATCTATAGTTAACTATAGACGATTAATTGTGTAGAATAATATAAAATACAAAAACGGTTGTTCAAAATCAAAAGTAATAAATAAATAGCCTGGAAACTTAATTTATATTTTACACAGGAAGAGGCGTCGTATTATTTTATTCAATCGTACGGAATTGAAAGTCAATAAGGTCAGTCTTAATGAGTTAGCCCACTTAAATTACACAATAACGATATGTCGTTAAGAGATAATTTACGGACGGATTATTTAATTTGTGAATTTACAGAGGGATTTTTTTTATATCGTTTTCTGACAACTTTTGATATTTAATTCTGATGATGACTAAATGTTTGCAGAAATGTAGATGTATTGATGTTTTAACATTCTTATATTTTGTAATGTTCAACAGCCAAACAGGTACGAATATGTTTCTATTTTGTTTTTATTTTCCAAACTTTGATCCCTACCTAAATTATTGTCGTATTTTGTTTACCGTTGTGTAAAGCCTATGAAAAATTAGTTAGAAAATACACCTTGTTGATCGGATTTTTTATATTTAACGCAGGCTATTTCGTTTGAATGCATTCCCTTATTGTTCATGTGAATTACTGAAAATTACAGAGTGATTATGATCTCATACGCTTAGTCAGAAGGCAAACATTTCAATAAAATTGCAACTTTGTCATCAAAGTAAGACCTTTAAAGTGAAAGATGATTACGGAAAATATGTGCGCTATACACCATTTAGACATGTTAAGAGTGTAAATAACACAAGTTATCTGGCAGAAAAAAAGAGGATGGAGACAGAATATTATTTTTAGGTACATAATGTTGACATGATATAAGACTTTTCGATTATGTTCAATTATTAAAACCAATACGTATATTACTCACTTTTTTGCTTAACTCTTTCCTTTTCGCCAGTACAGTAATTACAACAACGAAAGCAAATGCCGCTATTATGGAAATTGGGACTGTATAAAGAAAATTCTCACCCGCAAAATAATATAATCATGGCAATTGTTCTGGTTAGCTGCAGCTACCTCAGAAAGAAGAACTATTATAATTTTTTGGTTAGTACTCGACACGTAGCAAAAGAAAAAAAATAAACAGATAATTAATTTAGAATTAAAATTTCCGTAATTTTTATATCAATTCTTTTTTTATATATTTGTTGGCAATGAGTTTTTGATCTACATAGAAGATTAAGAAAACCCTAAAAAAATATTCAAGGTGGTGAGTTTAGCTCACCATGTTTTTTAAATTATATTAGTCTTTTAAGTAGGGGGGAAAGATCAATTTAATTGAACTTGCCACGTAAAAGCATAAATTAAAAACCCCATGTAAGGTTGAGTTTGTATCGCTGTCCCGATGTTAGAAGAGTTACAAGATACCCTGGGGATTATGTTTGAGATTAAAAAAATATTGAAATTAAGTTTTATTTGAAACTTTTCAGTGCATTTAACATAAATATCCCGCTACAATTTATTCAAATATTAAGCCACTAATTAAGCAAAAATTTTTTGATTACATAAATTCAGCTCATATTTTAAAGATACTTATTTGAAAAGTAAAAAAAATGAAAAAAGCAGAAATTCTTTTGGTGAAAATATGTCCACACATTGCGGATAGATGTCGTTCCTAAAATGATTTTTTGTTGCCGCTAGGCTTCGCGTTCACACGGTTTCGAAGCTATCCGATATGCGAAACAAAATGATTTCGGTCCGCTATAAAAATTGAAATAATTCCGTTCCTCCATTTTTCGGAAAACATGTTCACACGTTGCCGCGACAAAACGATTCTGGAACGAAAGTTATACGCAATTTGTGAACATATTTTTAACGTGTTTGAATGAAATACTAAACTTCAGTGAATAAAATTAGTAAATTATTACAAAACATGCACATGCGCGTTTGCATGCTGTTGCTCCATATTGCTTCGGTGTTGTTTTCACAGCAGTCATACAGCTTTGGCTATACTTTTGAATTTATATCACGCGATATATAATTTTGATCCATGCTTGGATCAGGAAAAAGTTGAAAATTTTTCAACTTCTTTTTGGGTCGGTTTTAGAACAGTCTCGGATCATTTAGGATAAAAAACACCATCTTCTGCGCATGCACGGATAAAAAACGGAGCTTGTCCGTGTCCGATCTAGACCATTGGAGAGCAGCCTCTAAACATGGCATTTGTTGTCAAGTTTCTTTTTTGGTACTTTTTAGCGGAGTGTTGGGTCCAAAGTATTTTTCCAACAATTTTTAAATTACTTTTATTGTTTTGATTTATCCCTTGACTAAAATATACAAAAAAGCCGTATGTACTTGCAGCATATTCTCATGATATAATTTTATAGAAAAGTTTGATCATCGTCCAAAAAGCTATCAAAAAGTATGCAATAACTTCTGTTGTGGGAAATAAAAATTTTTGTCATGACGTCATCGACACAGTGGCCTGCGGCAATTTTAAGTTTAGGGTCACATCAAATTTTTTAAGCTAGAGTCATCATCTACCATTTGACAAAGTTCAATGTTGGAATCAGTTTACTTAAGTTTACTTTAAATTGACACTTTTTCTCCTCACTTTAATTTTATTTTAGCTAAAGGTTTAACAATAACAGCAGCATCTGAAGTAGGTGTAATTAATGGTGATACATTAACATTGGAATGGGATTTAATTCAGTCACCTGGTGATAAAATTGACAACTTGCGTGTGTATGTATTGCCGGACACAAAAAATGAAATCTTAACATTATTGGGCAATAATCCAACTCAATCAGAGAAAGCAATTGAAATGTTTGGTGCAAACAGATTGTCTGCTACATTTAATGAGTCAAAATATGAGATGATTTTAACAAATATAAGGATGAATGAAAGTGGTGTGTATCAACTTTATGCTACTTACGAAAATGGTCAATTCTTTGAAAGACGTCTCAATATTAAGGTCGGTGTCACAGGTATGGTGCAAACGTTTTTCTCATTGTTTTAAATTCTTATTATTTTTGCGTGTATTATTATTATTATTAATAGATTAGGCCCGTGGAAAAATCCACTTAGGCAGAAAAACAATTGAGAATTCTGTCATTTGAATTTTGATGACATCAGCAAATATTTCAGTATATTGAATACTGCCTTTTACCAAAAAAAATAATCTGAAAATGGATAAAAAGAAAGTAAGTCATAATTTAACAAAAAAGTTCTTAAAATCTAACACAAAATATCAAATGTCAAATCGCATGAAATCCTCCCAACAAAACTTCAGACAAAATATGAAAAACAACGGCGTGCAAGGTGTAAAATCTAGTTGGTAGAAAGTGACAACATTGACAGTCACAACCCAGACAGTTACGACAACAATAATAATAATGTCAGAAATAACACATCTCAAATATGTATACATCTTATTATGTGATTATGTTGAAAACTTTCAATATTTTAATCTGAAGTGTCGAAAAGAAAGGCTTGCAACATTAAGCACAGATCTATGAAAATAAGTTGTTTATGCATTTTAAACATTGTCTTGTCCCTAAATGCTTTTACAACAATACAACCTGAACAATATCAAAAAGCCAAACTTAAACAAACACAAAACAGTAAAAAACAAAAAGTTAAACTTTGAAAAATCATTTATTCGGTTGCATACCATCCCCTCCAGCAAAAATATGCACAAAATGTAAAAATTAACCGGTTAACAAAACAATTTTTTTGTCTAATGATCCGTACTGACTTTACCAAACATTTTAAACTGAAATGGTGAAAAAGCAATGAGCAAGGAGTCAATTTCAAATCAACAAAAATCATTATTTTGAAAACATTGTATATATGGTCCTTCCTCACAAAAGTTTACTATAAATGTAGAACACAAAAGTTTCTAAGGAGCAAATCAAAATATGAACAAAAATCAGTTCAATTGGCATGTTCTATATTGTCTTCACCCATAAAATCTTCCACAAAAAGGATATGAAACCCATCAAATTCAACTCTGAAAAAGCAGTCATATTTCAGTGCATACAAAAATACAACTTGGAAAGTGTAGAATATCAAATTATTTTTTTAGTATATCTACTTGCATACGGTCCTCCCTCACAACAGTTAAACAGTTTCAGTCTGAACATTCAGTAATTTTTTATCATCGCCAAATATTTATTGCCGCAATATTTTGTGAAGTTCTTAACAAAAGCAAAAACGTGAAACCGTGGACTTTTCTTCCAGCAAAACTGACATTACTTACAGTTAGTTTAAAGTTTAAAAAAAGTTTATAACACAAGATGTAAAAAAAATCAACTTACACAACAGCTCACAGTCTAATTGGACAAAAATTTGTTCTTTCAGTATTTTGCATGTGATCTTTTTCCACAAAAGTTTACACAGCATTTAAAAAACAGCAGTTTGCAACACAAACAATATAAACGGCAACTATACCATTCTCTGCGGAGAAATGTTAACCACAAATGTCAAAAACCCAGGTAAATTTCCCAAAAAATGTCCACAACCTTTGTAAAAATATCAACCACAACCCTTAAAATATATAACCTGGTATATAATTTACATGCGGGCTCACAGAAGTTTAACAGGATGTCAACAACAAAACAATAAAAGTTACTCCAATTAACGCACACACTTTAGTTTTACAAAATCATTCCTCTTAAAGTAAAATTTGCAGAAAACGTGAGAAAAATTATTCCTCACACTACCCTAAAAGTTCAATAAGTCTTTGAAAGATTCTGTGGCTTGTTACATCATAATTCGTGCTCAAATAAGATCCCTAAGTTTGACTACTAAGGTGGACATAAATAGCTAAAAGAGGAATAACAACATTAATCATCAGTTAGCTAGCTAGGTTTAGCTATGGAGCTTGAAGGCAAGGTAACATTAGATAAGACAAATACCCAGTTAAATATAGTTAAACGGGGAAAACGCATATAGACAGCTAGCTATTTATGCTTAGTAAAACACATATAAGGAGAAACAATAGCAATATAAAAATTATGACATTTGCAGTAAGTTCAACAAACCAAAAGTTTCGTTAGCACATTTGTTTGATAGCCAGCTAACAGCTTTATGCAGCATTTTGAATTTTAGGACAAATACATTGGTTACGCACCAGGGGACACATTAATTATGCAAAAAAAGTGTAAAAAAATATGCTAGCTATTTTATAAAAAACGCGGTAAAATATAAAATATAAAGAATTTGAAGCTTTTAAGTGACTTTTTCCTGGCAAATGCGAGTCTCCCTGACACGTAGCTCTAGCGACATAAAAACATAACGTCGAAAAATATCAAAGTTCTTACTATTTGTGAATCCAAATCGACTTAAAACCCAAGCTTTCATTTTCTACTTCTAACTTTTCTTTACTACTTCTAGCGCCACTCTTCACTTTCGAAGTAACTTCTCGTGGCTTCTAAATTTACTTTTGTACTTCTACTTCTTCACTTGGAATTTTCTTTCTCTGAATCACTTTTTGCACTTTTTTGAAGACGAAGGGACCGTTCTTTTGTTATTGTTTTGTGTGTCGATGGTAACCCTGTTCCAAATTATATGTTTTTTAATCCACTCTACTTCTCCACTTTGACGTTTCTTGCTTTTAATATCTGCACTTTTTTATGACTAAAGGGATCTTCAAAAATGAGACATTTTTTATCCGCTTCTTTAGTTCGCCTTTTGTCGAGAACATTGTCGAAAAATGTTTATGTTTGTTTGTTTTTACGCCAAGGGAACTTTCTATTCGAATGCCGTCCAGTTCGAAAGTACGAATTTGAGCGAATCATGTTGTTTATTTTGTATCACGCGGTTTCTAACGGTTGCGAGACAAATGTAAACAAAACAAAAAAACTCGAACAACTCGCGCATTCGGGTGATAAAAAATATCGTCTTTATAACAGTCACAGACAGACAGACGGAACTGGCGTATTATTATAGAGACTAGTCGATAAGGCCCGTGGAAAAATCCACTTAGGCAAAAGGCCAATGAAAAATAGGTTGCTTTAGATGTTTTGCTGACGTCAGTAGTGCATATACAAAAAAAATGTTCTTAAAATCTTACACAAAAAATGTGAAATGTCAAATCTTACACAAAATAAAAAAAGAACAGCTTGCAAGGTGCAAAATCTAGTTCATAAAAAGTTACAACAACGACACTCACAACATCGACACTCACAACACTAATACTCACAAAACCGACAGTTACAGCACCGACAGTCACAACACGGATAATAACAATGTCAGAAATAACGCATCTAAAATATGTACATCTTATAAGTGATTATGTTGAAAACCCTCAGTATTTTATTCTGAAATGTCAAAAAGTTGGCCTGCAAGAGTTAGCACAAATCAACAAAAATAAGTTCTTTACACATTTTAAATATCGTCTTTCCCTTAAAAGCTTATACAGAAATATGAAAAAGCCATAGTTTGGAAAACATCAAATTTAAATCTACAAAAATCAGTCATTACAGTTGCATACCATCCTCTCCCACAAAAATTTACACAAAATGTAAAAATCAACCAGTTAAGAACACAAAAAATTTTCTTTTTTAGTTTGATGATCCGTACTGCCCTTTACCAACAATTTTGAACCTAAATGTCAAAAAAATCAATAAGCAAAGAATAAACTTGAATAAAAAAAGATCATTATTTTGGAAACATTGTATACGGTTCATAAACAAAAGTTTACACAAAATGTAAAACAGATTGGTTTTTGAGAAACACATCTAAATCAACAAAAATAATTTCATTCATCATGTCGTATATTGCCATTACCCATTAATCTTCCACAAAAAGGTTATAAAAAACATCAAAATTTAGAAAAATTAAAAACCCCTGTAAAAAAACCTGGCATTTTACATGTAGGCTGACAAAATTTTAACGGGATGTCAGAAACAAAACAATAAAAAATAACTTAACACACACACTTTAAATTCTACAAAATTCGTTCCACTTGTCAAAAGTTTATAATGCGAAATACAAAAAGACATCAGCTTTCACAACAGCTTACAATGAAGTGTAATTGTACAAAAATTTGTTCTTTTAGTATATTGCATGTGGTCTATTTCCACAAAAGTTTACCCAAAATTTCAAATAACAGCACTTTGCAACACAAACAATATAAACGGACAACCATACCATCCTCTCATAATTTTTTTTAACTCAAAGTCATAAACCCACGTAAATTTCTAATGTAATTTCAATAACCCCTGTAAAAATAACTTTGCATTTTACACATAGCCTGACAAAAGTTTAACAGGATGTCTGAAACAAAACAATAAAAAATAACTTAACACACACACTTTAAATTCTACAAAATTTGTTCCACTTGTGATATTGCATGTGGTCCCCTTGTAAAGTTTGCAGGTAATGTCAAAAAAACTATACTCTATGGGCATTAACATGAGTGTGTAACACTATCCTAAAAGTTCAAGAAAGATTTTGTAGCTAGCTTGCTACATCATAATTCGTGTTCAAAAAAGAAGAAAAGTTTGACTACTAAGGTAGCTATAAATACCTAAAAAAAAGAGGAATAACAACATAACTTATAGGTTAGAGCTAACTATGAGATGGAGCCTTCTTGAAGCTAACATTAGCTAGCTAACAGTAGCTAGGACACCCAGTTAAATATACTTAAGCTGGGGAGACTTAGCTACGTCTATAGCTAGCCATTTGTGCTTAGTAAAACACATATAAAGGAAAACAATAGCTATGTAAAAATTATGACATTTGCAGTTAGTTCAACAAACCAGAATTTTCTAATTCGCCAGCACATTGTAGCCAGCTAACAGCTTTATGTAGCATTTTGAATTTTAGGACAAATACATTAGTTACGCACCAGGGGATACATTAATTATGCAAAAAAAAGTAAACAAATGCTCGCTTTTTTATAAAAAACGCGGTAAAACATAAAACTTAAAGAATTTGAAGCTTTTAAGTGACTTTTTCCTGGCAAATGCGAGTCTGCCTGACACGTAACTCTAGCGACATAAAAACATAACGTCTAAAAATATCAAAGTTCTTACTATATGTGAATCCAAATCGACTTTAAACCCAAGCTTTTATTTTCTACTTCTAACTTTTTTTTACTACTTCTAGCTGCACTCTTCACTTTCGAAGCAAGTTCTCGTGGCTTCTAACTTTACTTTTGTACTTCTACTTCTCCACTTTGACTTTTCTTGCTTTTAATATCTGTACTTTTTTGTGACTAAGGGATCGTCGAAAATAAGACATTTTTTATCCGCTTCTTCAGTTCGCCTTTTGTGTCGAGAACTTTGTCGAGAAATTTTTATGTTTGTTTGTTTTTACGCTAACGGAACTTTTTATTCGAATGCCGTCCCGTTCGAAAGTACGTATTTGAACGAATCATACTGCTTATTTTCTATCACGTGGTTTCTAACGGTTGCGAGACAAATGTAAACAAAACAAAAAAACTCGAAAAACTCGCGCATTCGGGTGATAAAAAATATTGCGTTTGCAAAAGTGACAGACAGACACACGGAACTGGCTTATTATTATAAGAGATGATTATTATTATTATCATTATTATTATTGTTTTTGTTGTTGTTGGTTTTGTGTCAAGATAAAAACATGAATTTGTGATGTAAGCGCTAGTTCAGAGACAGTCAAATCTTATTAATTTTTGCGCGAAAAGAACTGGGTAGTGTACCTCGCGCACAAGTGTTCATTGAAAATCAACAGAAATTTCGTTTTTTGTCTTCTAGGTTAATTAAAAGATTATTCACTTTTATTTCTTGGAGTTTTTTTTTTTCAATGCACGAGTTCACAGTTTAAGTTAATAATGTAAAAACATACCTGTAACAACCAGGCAACAAAAATTTATTATAAAATAATAGTTCGCAAAGAATTTGAAAACTTTGGAGCAATACGAAAAAGAAACAAGAAAACCTGTCGGTTTGAACACACAATCCAATTCTAATAAATCAATTAGAACATGGCTAAAATCTGCGTATGCAAGAAAGTGGGACGGCTTAAACACTCACAACTGCCAGGAGGCTATTCTGACCTTCTGTCAGTTGAAACAAGAAGGTTTTCAACTATCTACGCTTTTGTGGAAATGTTTTATTATAAGGGGTAGCAGCAGTACTTGCATATAGAGGGTGATGTCTTTTACTATAAAAAAATATCAGTAATATTTTTTATTTATTTTCTTTTAATAAATTGTTTTCAAAAACCATGAATAACAAAAGAATACACAATTAACTATATATATAAGTATATATATAATAAAACAAAGAATACAAGACTGGGTATGCGAAAACTCGATTCCTGTAAACCCAATAGACAAGTCCTGTTTGTACCATCAGCACATCATATTACTGCAATTTTAAGTAACAAATTTGCAAATGAGAAAAAAATATCACTTATGAAAGACAAGGAGTTTATAAAAAGTATCGGAATAGAAGTAACATCAGGAAAAAAAGTACAGGTACTTCGAACTTCAATCCTCAAAAATGGTGTTATTTAATACAACAATAAACGTTAAAACTGAGAAAATGGAGCTGACAGCTATACTCATAAATCTCTATAACAATATTATGTAAATAATTAATATATATACATAAAATATATTAGGCAACCACGGTGTTTTTCTTTCTTATATTTATTGCATTTTTTGAAAGTGAAAAAAATATATGTCCTCTACCATCCTTTTATTACTCCAGCGATGATCTGGTGACTCATCTCGCCACATAACACCCGCATATATAAGGGCGAGCTCGGGCGACTTTTCGAATTAAATTGACGGTTGTCCGCCGAAACCGCTCGCAATTTTCCCAGCACGCCCGAACTCGCCCGGAGCATTCTCGAAATGCAACCCCTTGTAACATAAACATGGCGGACGACAGTTTAAAGCATGCGCTTGAAGAGAAAGGAGTTAATAAAGTTTATGTATAAGTTATTTATCAAGTAAATTTTATTAAAAACCATCAAAAACAGTTCTTTTAAGCACTTGGCTACCACATAGTTAGTTCATTTTAATTTTTATACTTTTTTAAATATTTTGTGGTGAATCATTGAGTGTTTTTGTGGTGAATCTTTTTTTTTGTTCGGGCATTGTTCGGTTCTATGTGGGTTTTTTCAGGCAAATACGTGCATGTTTTTCAAAACGCTGAACTCGCCAGAAAACGCCCGCACTTTTCATGGTGTATGCGGCTTATCGGCACCCTGGTGGTTTTTATTCCATAAAATTAATTTGCAAAAATGCAGGTAAACAAAGTGGAAATTTTTCCTGGTTGAACAAAAGATGAATTAGCTAAAACGTCCTAATTTCGTGATAATATTTCGTCTTAATTCTGTGATGTGTTTTTTTCCAATGTGAGATACGCTAGGCTCTACATATACATACTAAATAATATAAAAGCTCCTACGCAGCTTATTTCTCCTCGATTTGAAAAATCTCAACAACATAACAAATGCAAAATTCTGGACTTCATTGGCGATAAATTTGTGATGTAACCAATGATGTTGTTGTCTATAATGAAGTGAAACCTTGTGTTTACAATTATATTTGATTGATGTCAAGACTTTTGGGGTGAAGAATCATCTGAAATGACAAATTTCAAGATGATCGTATCATCATAATGGAGATACAAAATCATTAGCAACACTGGTAAAAACTTTAGAAATAGAATAAAATGGAATAAAAATTAGAATCAAAGTCTGCAGAATGAATTTCCAAAATGCACCTAATTATAGCTATAGCTAGCTAGCTATAAGTTCCTTAAATTAATGCAATCAATATATTTTAAGCTCCAAAATGATATTAAATCAATGTAAAACCATAGTTGAAAGACTAAGATAAGGACTAAATACATACATTAAAATCCACGACAAGTAACCAGTAACTATATCCAACATCCAACACATGTGGGATAAGACTCATAATGGCAGAAAAAATCAGTCAAACTTTTGTACGGAAAGCGAAATATGCGCCTTTTGCACAAAAATGAATAAACGGCGCGCCATTAAACAAATTTTTGTTCCTGAAGTTTCGTTTCCAAACACTAGCCACCTAAGGTGTGAGTCGGTAACTTGTACAGGAATATGAAATACGTTTATCTTAAGCTAGACTTAACTTCACTATAATAAATACAACATTATGAGCACTAGATCTTAAGACATTCTTTTAAAAATCAATGTCAACGCGCTTTATAAATAAAAATTTTACCGCCTCGGCTAGTTTCTCATGTAATCTCGCACATGAATTGGCTCCGCGTAAAATATTCACCAATGTGTTCATTTTTTATTCCGAGACGAAGAAAGGCTAAACCAAACACACATTCCTGCGGATTGTGTAAAAAAAGAGAAAGGTAGGCTAGAAAGGCATTAAAAATATCAAACCTTAAAGTATTATTTATTGTGAATTAAGGTTTTGTGGATATATTTACAACTTATAAAAAATGCAATAAGCAAACAAATGTAGATTAAAAATATAACAACCCCGAGCACTTGCTTATTTGTGCAATTTCACGCACCACAAACAAAAAGTCATTTTTCTTGAAGATGCAAAAGAATATTTAAACGTCTGCGCTTTTACAGCAACCTCTGCACTTGGTATGGGAATTTATGCACCATATATAAAGAAATACCGTATAAGTCCACCAAGTATCATTGACGAATATATATATTTTCCTAAAAGAATTCGGGGATTCAAGTTTGTGGAACTTATCCCATTTTGTCCCCAAAATGACTGACGTCACCACCTCGTTTCCAAGTTATTTAGCCTCAAAGTTATAACTCAAATGCAGTGGATTCATCAATCTTATTTAACGCATTGACAATATTTTAAACTAGCCGAACTTCCGTTTAAGAATCCACTGAATCTCTCATTGAATGCATGTAAGGGAGACCAAACAAAAACATACAACATAGTTTAAAACTCACAATCCAACCTCGGCTCTTTGTCTCTTTTTTATAACGGGACGGAAAAAGTGAAAAAAGCATTGGGATCGATGTTGCTCACAATCTGCATTACTCTATATTTATACCAATTAAAACAAAAAGTCTGAAAACATAAGCAGGTGCAACAAAAAAATAAAAACGAAATAAAATAAAAATGAAAAATGTCCAACACAATCGAAAGTGGCTAATAACCGTTATGTAAAAAGCTAAATCTGCTAAAATTATAAACTTGCTAAGCTACACCAGGAATAACAGTATATAAGACATAGAGTATATCAGACAAAAAAATTCAACATATTTCGAATTCATACAAAAAAGTTATTATAAAAATTCCACAATGTACAGTTTGTAATGCATCATACCAAATCAGCTATTCATTTTATTGCATACAGCAACCGTCCCAAGATTTTACTCAAAATATAAGAAATCAATAGTTAATAACACATAAAATAGAAAGGAAAAACTTGAATCATTTGGTATATTGTATATTTACCGAAATATTTCAATCCAAAATATTAAAAGAACAGTTTGTCTTACAGAACCAAACTCATAATCAAGAAAATAATGCATAGAATCAAAGAAGATAACAATGCAGCGTTTTGGAACTTAAGAATCGAATATACTTTAAACGATCGTAACGTAACAGATAAACACTGATTTAAGTTGATTGAAACATAAACACTTAAAATCAATTTAAACATTGATTTAAGTTCAGGTTTTAGGTTTAGGTTTTTTATAACGACATCAACACTGAATTACACAGTCTATAGTGTTAAAAACAGGAACAACGGAAATATTACTTTTTACAGTTTATATAAATTCTTCTCTATGATATACACGCTGTTTTTATAAGAATAGTGCGTTTTGGTTTCAGCCCCGATGTTCTTAACCTTTTTGACAAATGCTATTTTCATTATTCTCAATATGTTCTTAGTATGACTATGACCTGAAAATATATAATGCCTTAATAGAATAAATGCTGGTATAAGTTACTATAGCGAATGGCAATTTCTACTATATGTAGCAGCCCATTGCTTGGACACAAAAATGTTCAGTTCGATTGATATACAATGAAAAAAGTAAACTTCTAATCAATTTTGCGCGTCATACAAATGTTCATATTTAAAACGAACTATCAAGCTTAGACATATTCTTAGGATATTCTAAACTTCTGACCCATTTTTCAGAGTATATTCTTGCAAAAAAAGTGCATAAAGAAAACATTTTTCGGCTGAAGACACAACAACAAACTTAATATTTAAGGAAAATTTAGATCTGAAAGAAACGGCTTAAAAATCGTTATACACCAAAATTCTTTTCTCTACCAAATAATCTAAACAACACACTTGCTTTTTTTTGCTTCTCAGTAGGTAGCATGCTAGAATTCTCTCAATAAAACTCCAATCAGTTTTTTACTTCGAATACTAAACTTTGCTTTATAAATTGGAAAGAGAATTGATTGAAAATTTATCAAATAATTGTATACGCATACAATTATAACTAACAACACCAACTTAATTCGACAACAACAGTTTCTTTTTTACATTTTAGATTCGAATTACATTTATATTCGAATTCGGTAGATTTTCTATAAGCATAAAAACGAGCTTAAAGCTAACCTTATAATCATATAAATTCCATACCTTGTTTGAAATAACTTTTTTCAGGATTACTTTAAAAAAGAGACAACCTTCTTCGCTGCAGTTTCCTTTTTCAGTTGATAAACAACTTGTTTCCGTGAGATACGGCGCGCACATTGTAAACCGGGGGTAAAATTAAATAATTAGCTGTTGAACACACAGCTTCTAGTTTCGGCTGAGAGCTCGAACAAAATCCTGATCTTCTGGGATTTAAGTAAAGATATGCGTAACTCGGACGCGGTTAGTAAAATTGACGTTTAATCTGCCATTTTAAAAGCTGCATAGCTCAGGTTTGAAAAAGATCTCTTTTTGTCTTGTAAATGCTGCGTATGTTTTCTATACTATCACACCCATGTAAATCTTAGTAAAATGTTTTTTATTATTTTGGCTATCACGGACGTATATAGCAGACCAGTTAACATAGTCAGTGTCAGTTAGATGGCAATATATACATACAGCTAGCTAGCTAGCTTTTTTGTGCTTTCCTCTCAAGTTTTCCATTTAGTTTGGTATGAGTCCATTTTGGGCTAGCCATTGTTACTTCTTGTGTTGTTTTTTACCAACCTGAAGCTAACCACAAAGTAGTAGGGAGGCATATATAGCTTTTGTAATAATAATCTTGCAAATTGTAGCTATGATGCTTTTTTCATACATCATAATTTATTGTGTTTGCGTCACAGCAATCTATATTATAATACCTGTATATGTCTGTCTGTCCGTCTGTCCGTCACGCAAAATGGTAGCTTAGCTGCGCAAGTAGCGAGAAGCACGCAATGCGGTATAAAAAGGACGGGCGAACCCGTGGATTATTCCACGGGCTAACGACTAGTAGAATAAAATATTTTATCCTAGTGGTATAAACGAGCTTCGATATTTACGTTTTGACGGAATTTCCACGCTTGTGCATAAAATCTGAAAAATCGACAGATTATAAAATGGGCCAGACTATATAAATAAAAGAAGAAAGGTAACATTCAGGGAGAACTGATAATTAGCGTGTAACAGGACAGTTAGTCCACGCTTATACGACTATAATACGGTGGAGATCTTTTTTGTTTAAATTTCCACAATTTTCTTTAATATGTCGATATTGTAATGTATGACTTTTCCATGGTTTTCACTCCTGACTACGTCTCTTCAATGCTTTTCCAAAAAATCAGCGTTGTCGTTTCAAGAGCATTCATAATTTGAATCTGCTAATTATATATATATATATACAAAATATATACGGCTAATTATACAGTAACAGCCGCCATATTTGTTGTGATGAAGCTGAGGCCATGCAGTGCCAGCAAAGTCTGCATTTAGACTGTTAATTAGCCGGTATGAATTTAAAAATAAATATCTTTCACGCGCAGTCGTTTCTTGTTCTTTTTTTTGCATTTTATGGAAGCATAACGTGCAATGGAACTAGGTAGATGACTATTGGAATATCCATATCGAAGAAAAATACAGAAATTTAAGCAAATCAGATCTCTACCGTATAAATAGACGCACAAGCAGCTCATTTTACTGCATGTATCGTATAATTATCCTGTCATGGCTAACTAAATTTAAAGGCTAATTATCAGTTCACCCTGACAGGTCAAGTTATTGTTAAACAGTATCTAGTAGCATTTTTTCACTGATGTATAATGTAAATTATAATCTGCATGCAAAAAACTAGATTTTAATTTTAAGATCAAATTAAGATGCCTTCACTGAAAATTAAAGTTTGTAATGGGCTGGTTGGGCTACGGCTTATCGCATGCTTATTTTGCCTGTCGATTAGCGCAAAAGATCTTGGGAATATATACAACACCACATCACAATGGAACTAGTCTGAAATTGCTCAGATTTGTAGAAATTTTATGCAGACCATGTCTGAAAGGGTGTTCTATTGGACTAGCCTTCAACCCATACAACAACGGTTGACTATCGAAGATATCTTTAGATTTTCGCCCATGATATATCTCCCTGTCATCCTTTTTCAGGCGTCCTTGGCACATAATAACAATTCGGCTACCAGTTTAAATAAAATATGCATATTATTATTGAGCTCGCTGCTTAGTGACTGAACAGGAGGGTTCTACAATTTAGCCACCCTGTTTAATTTTTCCTCTGTAAAACAAGCACCAAGCATTAGTTATGCTACCTAAATTGCAAAGTCAACCTTTTGTTGCCTTAATGAATTTCTGATCATGCTGTATATATTTTATTGACATAAACTAGGTCTTATACAGGGATTTTGTTTTATTAAAACCTGCTTTTACTGGTACAATTTTTAACTTTTATTAGAAACCTTATTTACTTAAAAAAATGATGTAACTTTTCTATTTCATTATATTTCAGTCTTGCGTTTGTGAAAAGTAATAAAAACGATTTTTAGTAATTAGTCTAGCATCACCTGTTGCAAATGCTCGGCATCTATTGGTTTGCAATACGTTGATGATTAGAAATAGGCTTTGTGTATACTCAGTAACAAAAAAAAACCCAGCTCCGTTATAACATTGGTTCCACAGCTTCATAGCTGTGCAGCTATCTTGTTCTATCTATAACGACCCCTTTTAAAATAAGAACAACAACAACAACAAATAAACAAGTTTAAAAATAAAAATGAAAATTTAGGTGTTAATAAAATAATAAAAAAGAGTTTGATTTTTTAAAATAATAAAAAAAAGAATTAAATGTTTAAATAGTAATCCCCTGATTGTCGTTTTTTTTTAACTTAGCTATTTTTAGCGTAAGGCCACGTCGAAGAAGGTGACCCGTACTTTGCGTGTCGTGGACTCACATAGTCACTCTCACAACCATATTATTATATAGATTAATTTACGTCGCGTTGTAACGTCAGACGGGTTAAAAAATTTGACATGCCTTTTTAGGCGACATTAAAGAAAAATTAACACATCCACTTTGCCTGTAACAGAAAGACAGCCACATTCTCTGTAGAATTATAAGAGACTATTCGTTAAGGCCCGTAGAAAATTCTACTTAGGCCACGGTAATTCAGTTCCGCCTATACACGGGAAATTCTGTCTGCGCATGCGCTAACTTTTGAAATCTCAGAACGCAAAAATTTGAGAGAGAACTAAATTTTTTTTACCCAGTAAAGTATATATATTTTGAAAAGCTACGGGATTTGTCTTCCCGCTGCAAAAAACCTTATTTTGCTTACATTATTTTGCTAAAAGTTTTTAAGCATCTTCCACGGTATGGGTGTTTGGTTAGCTAGCCTCCAAGAATGTCAACAAACATGGCCGACATGGAAAAAGTTCTATAAGTCTTAGATAATCAAAAAGGTTAAATTAATCTCATTATTACATTTAACAGTTCTTTTGATTTCACTCTGATTTGCACAAATCTAAGTATGAAAGTGTGGTAGATCAAGACCATCTAAATACAGTGTAGCAGGCCATTAGGTAGCTAGCCATAAATGCCAGGACAGGGAAAAAATGCAGCAAAAGCTTATGATATAGCAGATTGATATAGGTGGCCACACAAATGCATTATCTTCAATTTAATAACACATGGGTTGATTTTTGGCCAAATAATACAAGCCTTAAATTTGGATGAGATAAGGAGCATGTTTTAAGAGCACTCCAAGAGGCTAAGTGGCAGTTTCCGTTTTAAATTTGGCTAGCTGGCTGTGAATTAAACTGTGAAAAACTAAAGCAAATAAAGCCTTATGAATGCTTTACACAATGATTACTGCTATGCTTTTGCTGTTAAGTGTGAACTGTCATATTTAGAACTCATGAAGAAAAGTCTCACACAAAGATAAAATAATCTAAGTTATATACAATATAATTTGTGTATTACATTTAGCAAACATAAAAATAAAAAATGTACATTAAACATAATTACTTAAATAAGTCTTCCAATAAGAACCATATAATGTGCATAGTTGTGTTGGCAACAAGAAGTATCCCAAACGATTGAAACCATACAATGAGTAATCCATAAACACTTATAACAGGTTAACAATTTTTAACAGGTTAACCTTAGACGAAAGTCGTTGCAGTGACGATGATTTGATGTCAATGTAATGATAACCTTTGGTAACGACAACTTTTTGTATAGTCTGATGAAGACCTCCAATAAGGAGGTCGAAATATTACTAAAAGAAAAACGAAAATGATGAACGACCATGTATATGTGTTTTAAATTATAAACATACGTTTACATGAAAATGTCATTTAAAGAACTTTAATAGGTTGTTGACGCCACATGAAAACTAAAAAAAATATTATAGTGGATTTTTGATATTTACATTACTTTAACAGGATAAATTTTGAAATAAATATTTTGCCTTGGATTTATTTTAATTTCATAGACATTTCATAATGACTGGAATGTTAAGCTTGTGCAGGGAAAAAAGACGTGCATGTAAATTGTATAGGAGCAAATATAAAAGCAAAATTAAGTTATTTTAAGCGAAATACATTTAATCAATTATTCGCGAATGTAAATCCCTAAAATTTCACTTTCCTTTCCCCGCAGAACTTTTCCCCAGTGTAACTTCTCCCTATAAAGAGTATATACACGTTTTTCTGTATAAGAAATAGTTTTATGAGAAAGCGAGCCTAAAAAACCTCGAGATCCTTAGAAAATCCCCAGCCCCAGCCCCAGCGTGTTAAGATCCAATTTTTGGAGACCTTGATATTTACATTCACACAATAAAAATTTGTTTTTTTTCAGTCAAATAAACATCATAACAAAGGCTTATCCTAAAAATAACAAATAAAATACATAATATAGAGAAATAAAAACTAAGAAAAATTAAGAATTGAGAAAATTTCAGCCTATATTCAGTCACCTTGCTAAGAACATTTAGGCTTAAGTCAAAAAAGAGTTTTCTTATACAAAAACGTGTATGCATATATACTTTTTGTAAAATTCACTGTTACAATCCTAACATATTTTTACACAAAATTTTCTGACAATAAGTATTTTTAATGCGTACATTTGAATTTTTAAGTTCTTGTTCAAGGGGTTTTCGGGAAAAACAAATTAAGTTTTCAATGATGCTCTGAGGAATTTTTTCTGTGAAAATCATTAGCTTTTGTATAAAATATACTTATTAATGAAGTGCATAATTTTTGGCCACAAAAGCCCACAGGGGTCAAGAGGTTCCACAAAATCATTTTTTCCACAATACACCTCTTCACAGTTTAAGTCGTTCACTTATGTTCTGTATTAAAAAAAGGAAGTAAACATAGTGAATTTAATAGGGCTTTGACCATAGAAATTATGAATATTTCTCATTTTCTGAAGAAATAATTAGTTTCACAGCATGAAATTGCCAGCAACCCTACTCAAAACATATGTGAAGAAGTTATAACTTTTCTTTTTGAAATATTTCCCCGAAAAAATATTTCACTTTTTTTTCATGGTGGGAGCCTTCTTAATTCATTACAGTTTACTTCTTTTCTTTTTAATCTCTTATAATAATACGGAGTGTATGTGACGGTCATGGTGGATATCGTCATTTTCCTTTTATGTCGCCGAAATTTTCTTTGAAGTTGCCGAAAAAATTATGTCCATTTTGCTAGCGGGTTTACTTTGTTTACATCACGTGATGAAAATGACTCAATTTGATTTGCTGAAATAAATTTAACGGCTAACTTTTGAAAAATGGTGTCCTCTAGCCACCAAAAAAACCCACAAAAGAACGATCTTGAAAAAAGTAAAATAAGTGGTTCAAAAAAGCATATTTAAAAAGAAAAAAGTCCAAGTGAAGAAGTAGAAAAGTGAAGTTGGAAGTGAGAAGTGGAGCTACGTGGAGCTAGAAGTAAAGTAAAGTTAGAGGTAGAAAATAAAGGCCACCAAAAAAAAGCACAGAAGAACGATCCCTTTACCTTGAAAAAAAGGAAAAAAAGTGGTTCAAAAAAGCATAGCTATATATTTAAAAAGAAAAGAGACCAAGTGAAGAAGTAGAAAAGTGAAGTGAGAAGTGGAGCTAGATGTGAAGTAAAGTTAGAAGTAGAAAACAAAGGCTAGAGTTTGAAGTGGATTTGAAGTCACAAATAGTAAGAACTTTGATATTTTTAGACGTTTGTTTGGTTTTTATGTCGCTGGAGCAAGCAGACTCGCATTTTCCAGGAAAAGCCTCAGTTTTATATTTTACCGCGTATGTAGCCATATTTGTTTACGTTTTTTTGCATAATTCATGATGCACTGGCGCGTAACTAATGTATTGTCCTAAAATTCAAAATGCTACATAAAGCTGTTAGCTGACTAACAAACGGAAAACTTTGGTTTGTTGAACTGTATTGCTTCTCTTTATATGTGTTTTACTAAGCATAAATAGCTAGCTTTAGTTTTAGCTAAGTGTTCCCAGTTTAAGTATATTTAACTGGGTGTCTTAGCTACTGTTAGCTAGCTAATGTTAGCCTCCAAGTCCACCTCCCCATTCCATGGCTAGCTCTAACCTATGACTTCTGTTGCTATTCCTCTTTTTTAATTATCTATAGCTAGCTACTATAGTTTCCAAACTTCTCTTCTTTTATGAGCACGAATTATGATGTAACAAGCTAGCTAGCTACCTACAAAATCTTTCAAAGACTTGAACTTTTGCAGGATAGTAGGATGTATTTTATGCCCATAGAATATATATAATTTTTTTCACATTTTACCTGTGAACTTTACAAGGGGGACCACATGCACTATGACAAGTGGAACGAATTTTATAGAATTTAAAGTGTGTGTGTTAAGTTATTTTTTATTGTTTTGTTTCTGATTTTGTAATTTAATGGGTGATGACTATATGCAATGAAATGACTAAATTTTGATGTGTTTCATAACCTTTTTGTGGAAGATTGATGGGTAATGGCAATATACGACATGCTGAATAAAATTATTTTTGTTGATTTAGATGTGTTTCTCAAAAACCAATCTGTTTTTACATTTTGTGTAAACTTTTGTTTACGAACCGTATATATACAATGTTTCCAAAATAATGATCTTTTTTTATTCAAGTTTATTCTTTGCTTATTGATTTTTTGACATTTAGGTTCAAAATTGTTGGTAAAGGGCAGTACGGATCATCATACTAAAAAAGAAAATCTTTTGTGTTCTTAACCGGTTGATTTTTACATTTTGTCTAAATTTTTGTGGGAGAGAATGGTATGCAACTTAAATGACTGATTTTTGTAGATTTAAATTTGATGTGTTCTAAACTATGGCTTTTTCATATTTTTGTATAAGCTTTTAAGGGAAAGACAATATTTAAAATATGTAAAGAACTTATTTTTGTTGATTTGTGCTAACTCTTGCAGGCCAACTTTTTGACATTTCCGAATAAAATACTGAGAGTTTTCAACATAATCACTTATAAGATGTACATATTTGAGATACGTTATTTCTGACATTGTTATTATCCATGTTGTGACTGTCGGTGTTGTAACTGTCGGTGTTCTTACTGTCGGTTTTGTGAGTATTGGTGTTGTGAGTGTCTATGTTGTGAGTGTCGTTGTTGTAACTTTTTATCAACTAGATTTTGCACCTTGCAAGCTGTTCTTTTTTTATTTTGTGTAAGATTTGACATTTGACATTTTGTGTAAGATTTTAAGAACATTTTTTTTTTGTGTATGCACTGCTGACGTCAGCAAAACATCTAAAGCAACCTATTTTTTTAATGGCCTTTTGCCTAAGTGGATTTTTCCACGGGCCTTATCGACTAGTTCTCAATAAGACGCTGTAACAAAAGAAAGACTGTGAAGTGAAAGACTAAAAGAAAAGGGGAGAGGCAATTCCTGGGAATCGTAAATCTGAAATTTAGTTAAGAATAGAATAACACGTCGTAATTGGTGATAAACAATTGTAAGCGCAGTAAAATAGTTCTATTCACACTATATTTCTTATACAACACAGTGTACTATACCCCTTATTGACTTTTTTTACTTTAAGGCTACCATGTTTATGCACAAAGTTGTATAGCTATACACAGTACTTTATCATAATAACAATTGGTTGCTAGGAGAGCAGATGCCCAGCGTTGAAAAGATGCAAAGCATGGAAAGAATCAATTTATGCTATTAGCTAGCTCTACCTCCAGCTGAAAAAAACATAAAATATAGTTTACTAAGAAAAAACATTCATATCAGTATCTTTTGCTAGTCAGTAGTAACAAAATCCCACTTACAATTCATCATACTACTCATAACATCATCATTCAAGCGCCATTTATAGCTAGCTACAGGTCACCAAAATATCTTGACTTTGAACGCAAACTTGTCAGAGCAAAAAATGTGAGCATCAGGACGCTGATTTCGTCTGGTAATAAAATGTTTAAAATTAATAAAAATAACTATGAATAAGCCTGGAAAACTTTAGAATGTTAGTTTTAGCTCCTTTTGCCCCTGTTGGGAAAAATACGTTCTTGAAAATGAGATGTTCTTCTTTCGTTTTCTTGCATTTCGCCATAGCCACCAACAATTCTTTTGTCTTCGCCGACATGTTATCAAACATTATAAAATTAAAACAAACGCTTTGTAGTCATGAAAGTCAGCTTTTGTTCAAAATCAGTAGAGCATCCAATTTGTAAAACAATGTTTGTCAGGCATGCGACAACGTCTACCATCTTGAAAAAATTACAACATATTTCGCGAATTTTGCGCACGCGCATTCTGAATGAACATGAGGCAGAAAAACAATGGGAAAGATCTGTCATTTAAATTTGGATAAAAATATTTCAGTATATTGAATACAGCCCTTTACCAAAAATATTAAAAGAACAATGCACTAAAGACCTTTGTTGAAAAGGTTCTTAAGGTCTTACACAAAATGTCAAGAAATTTTCCCAAGAAAATATTACACAAGATATATAAAAAGACAGCTTGCAAGGTGTGAAATCTAGTTGATAGAAAGTTAAAACATCGACAGTCACAACACCAACAATTACAACACGGACAATAATAATATAGTCAGAAATGACAAATCTGAAATATTTACATCTTATTAAGTGATTACATTGAAAACGTTCAATATTTTAATCTAAAGTGCAAGCATAAGGCAATTAAAATAACTTCTTTGCGCATTTTAAACATTATCTTTCCCCTAAAAGTTTCACAACGGCTTATACAAAATGCCATAGCTAGGAAAACTTCAAATTTAACTATGGAAAAATCGTTTATTCGGTTGTATACCAAAAACAATTAACTGGTTAACAGCAGAAAATTACTGCCCTTTACCAACAATTTTAAACCGAAATGTCAAAAAAACTTATGAACAAGGAATACATTTGAATCAACCAAATATAATTTGGAAACATTGTATACGGTCTGTCCTCACAAAAGAAAAAAAATTATAGCTGGTTTGTTACATCATAAATTGTGCTCAAAAAAGAGAAGTTTGATTACTGAGGTAAGTATAGATAGCTAAAAAGAGAAATAACAGCATAATTGGTAGGTTAGAGCTAGCTATGGAATGGAGCCTTGAAGCTATCATCAGCTAGCTAACAGTAGCTAAGACACTCAGTTAAATATACTTAAACTGCGGAGACGTAGCTAGGTCTATAGCTAGTTATTAATATTTAGTAAAACACATATAAAGAGAAACAATAGTAATGTAAAAATGATATGTGAGTTAAACAAATCAAAATTTTCCGGTTTTTTTTTGCAAATTTGTTTTTATTAAGCCTAAAGCTTTATGTCGCATTTTTTAGGTCAAATACATTAGTTACGCACCAGAGGACACATTAATTATGCAAAAAATGTAAACAAATGTGATAGGTTCTTTATGAAAAACGTAGTAAAATAAAAAACTTTAAGAATTTGTGGCTTTTATGTCTGCTTAAAAACTTAAGGTGTCTTACATAAAAAAGTAACAGGTAGGTCCAGCGACATAAAAACCGAACGTCTAAAAATATTAAAGTTCTTACTATTTGTGAATTCAAATCCACTTGAAAGCCTTTATTTTTTACTTCTAACTTTACTTGACAATTTCTAGCTCCACTCTTCACTTCCGAAGTAACTTCTCGTGGCTTCCAACGATATATTTTTACTTCTTTTCACTCGGACTTTTTTTTAATATGCTTTTTTGAATTACTTAACCTTTTTTAATTTTTTTCAAGATGAAAAGATCGTTCTTTGTTTTGTTTTTGGTGTGGAGGAACCATTTTTGACAGTTAGCTGTTAAATTTATTTCAGCAAATTAAATTGAGTCGTTTTTATCACGTGACGTAAACGAAAAAAACCCGTCAGCAAAATGGACATACTTCTTTTGGCGACTTCAATAAGAATATTGTAAACTTAAAAGGAAAGTGAGCACAAAACCTTGGCTGTCACAGACAGACGGACAAACCTTCTGTATTTTTGCAATACTTCAGAAATTTGACTGAACCGTTTTAAGTTAGTTTCAGCACACAGCCTACATAATTTAGCACACCCGAAATAAACTTTATGTGGTGTGATGTTTTTTTCAGCCATCTCGGACATAATGTAAAAATGGAAATTTTTTTTATCTTTGCGCAATAGCAAAAATAGTATTAGTTCATTTTAAAATTGATTTCAACGGTAAGACGCTTTTAAGAAATCTGACGATGTAGTAGAAGGTAAAAAGTGTTGACAAGTAATTAGTCATATGACATTCTTACAAGTGACATTATTACCTCTATAGCTGCAGATGTTACAACTTCTACACCCGTTTTGGAAGCAACCTATGGTACTACCGTCAATATGCAATGGAAGATATCACTTGATTCAAATCAAATAATTAGCTATATCAAAGTGATATTGGAATCACAGCGTGGAGATTTAATAGTATATGGTGGTGTAAATTCTCAAAATGTTCAGCCCAAAGGAAAAGAGTTATTTGGAAACAGACTCTTTGCTGTGTATAACAAGACCGCAACTACATACACAGTTTTATTAAAGAACATACAGTACAACGAGACTTTATCCTTTCAGCTAATTATACTTTTAAGAAATGCACTTTTTTACAAGGAAGTAACAATTGAAATAAAGAATGTCACAGGTACTTTGTTTGTTTTAATTAATTCTTTTAATTCTTTTAGGTCGGCATTTCTACTACCACAACCACTTCTAGGAACGACATTCTTAGAAACTTGCAATTACGAACATTAAAATTCCGCATTTCTTTTCAATAATTTTCTTTGTATTCGTATAAGTAAGTGAACATCAGCATCAGTTTTTAAGAATTTCTCTGGGTAATTTAGCACTTAATTGATTTTCACTCTTCCAACGTAGAGAGCAATGATGAGTGCAAATTATAACCCTATTTCGTATGGGCTTTTTTGACCCTTGTAAATATGGGGTGGGGGGGGGGGGATAAAGTGCCCGCGGGCTGTAACTTTTGTTCAGTTTGGTTTTAAGTGACGAAATAGTCGAAGAAAATGTCTTTCTTGGAAATTCTCGTTTTTTAGTTTTTCAAAACTATTTAAAGTACTAGTCATTAAAAAAAAGTAATATAAGAATGTAAAATATTATTTGGAACATTTACAGGTGTTATGAAGAAAAAGGATTTCTCTAAGGGCAAAATGGAAATCGATCAGAATTCAAATCTTCAATAAAATGTTTTGAACAATCGATATTTGAGAACTTTAGTGTTAGTAGCTGTCATGGATGAAAACTTGGTATATCTATTAGCAATTATGTCTGTAACTACTCAATTGAGACAATTTGGATTGACATGTGACAAAATGACCTATGACGTCAGCATATGACAATAGAAATAGAAATAGAGAAAATATAAATATTCCGGTCTGTAAATTACCAATATTCCGGGCTGTAAATTACATAGTATGCATGTCAATATTGTATTTTTGTCACTATCACATACATTATCACATATTTATACAACTGGTTAGTTTGGAATATATATTTTATTTAGTAAAACAGCAAAAATTGATATGAACACCTGTCAATAAATGACAAAGTGACATTGCCAAAACAATTTTTGGAAATTTTTATTTTTTTATGTTGTAAAAGTCCATTAAAAGTTAGGAAAAGTCACAAAATTTCAAGGAATTTCATTCAGTATTTAAAAAGTTATAAGACTTTGAAAATGCTGCGGGCAATTCCCCCCCCCCCCTTCCCCCATTACCAAATAGGGTTAACGGGATGTCATGTAGAAGTGGTAGGATTCCTGACCTAAGAATCGTCGCAACAAATACACGACAGGGTCTAATTCGCTAAGAAACGTCGGAGGCGAAAGGATTTGTGAGAATCTAGACAACTGTAATATTTTTACCATCAAGGCTTTCGTCAACGTATAACAGAGCCAGTATTAAAGGGGAACTCCAGTAAAAATCACTTTTTTCTTTTTTGTTTTACACGTACTCAGAAAAGCATAAGAAATCAAAAAAAACTTACTTCACTTGTTTTCCTTATTTAAAATTGTTGTACTAGCCTTCGCATATTCATTTTTTTACTCTTAAAAAAACAGACAGGCGCGATTTCATTTAGGACTGGACCCGATTATAAATAATGACATCATATCGTGCAGAAAGTTAAAACGAGCGCAGAGAACGTTCATGTTAAGACCTATAGCTTACATTTAAATCGCTTTTTGTATGTAATTTATGTTTAAATCTTTAAAAAATGGTTAGTTGCTCTGCGTTTCGATGTACCAATCGATCAGAGAAGTGTAAAGAAGTCAGTTTTCACAGAATCCCGTCGGTGAAAAAGAAAAAAGAACTTAGACAATAATGGCTAAACAAAATACGTCGTGCAGGTGATCTATCAAGCGATCAAAGTTTTTATATTTGTTTTTCGCAGTTCACAGATAGTTCTTTTAAAAGAGATCTCCAGGAAATAAACTTCCATATTAAAATATAATTCCAACTTCGTAAAAATGCCATTTTAGCTAGTGAGTAGTTATAGGTATGGGGGTTCTAGCACAGTTTTAGTATTAAAACTTTGCTAGAACGCCCCATACCTATGACTACTTGTACACCCTTTGGCTTCGCTCTATGACGTCACATGTAAAACTGTGCTCATACCCTCATATGGTGTTTTGGAGATATTACAATACATGTATGGCCATTTACGTGTAAAGTGCTATTTTTTGCTGTTTGGGAGGGTCTGCAAGTGTATGTTTATGGTATTGCTAAGGGTCGGCAAGAGAATATTTTTTCAGCCTATAGTATACCATTGGATGTACCATTCTTTTTGAATTATTTTGATGTATCTACAATATAAGGAATAGAAAAAGTTAACATATTTTGTAATGTCCATATGCATAACTTGTTATACCATTATCATGGATATATCTTTTGTCATCAAAACAACTGAGTGATATTTTGTTAATCTCATAACTTCCCAATATATGTTTTTCACTTCTAATGGTTCTCATTTTATGTATCATCTGTTTATTTTCAAATAATGTTTTCCTATAATCTTCATGTTTTATTGTATTCTTAATAATGTTTTTCTTAACACCCTTCGCTGTTTTTCCTGATTTACCATTATCTTTAATATAGCTGTACATTTTGGATTTCAATCCCACAAATTCGAGTATTGGTACACCTGCTGCTTCATCTTTCATTTTCCCAATAATTTTCTTATTTTCTGTATTATAAAATTGTGATGATTCTGGGTAGTCACTATTGTCAAATTTATCCCTATCACCCCAGAAATCCATATATGCATCATCAGTTGTAATTTCATATGTTAGGGAATCTGTATCTGTGAATTAGTTTAGCATTATTTTTATACTTCCACTTGATATAATTATAGTGAAAATCGTTCATTAATGTTTTGGATAAATCTAGAATGCACATTCCAACGTATGCAGGTCTGTTTATTGTTAATGTTTCCTTAACTTTGTGAGCAGCAACAAGATTTTCGTTGAATATTTTTGATGATTCGAATGTTGGTTTTGATGTTAATTTCATTAGTTTTTTTCTTATTGGTTACAAGTTCAACATTTACACGTTTTCTAATATTTTCCATTGTTTTTCCAAATACGCTGTTATTCGTTATAAGTTTGAAGAAATCCTTTTCAAATGCGTTTTTACAAAATGTTCGTTTATTTGTATTGAAATCAATATATTTTTTCAACCATGGGGATTGATCAAATTCTAATATTCTATGTACTTTTTTAACTTTTAATCCTAATGATATATATAATTGTAAGTTTCTGTAGTGCACTACGTATTTCTCCTTTTTGTCCAATGTTGGGATTAATTTTTTGACATCACCAATTGATATATTATACTTTTTCTGGATATTTTTACAATAGTTTGATAGCATATTTTTGGTAACATAGTGGTGGATAATCATTATGTATATCATGTAGTTCCTTTGGATATTCAAAATCAACTTCAAATATTAACCCTTTTTTACTATCTGTCTCATATTTAGCCAAATCATATTTTTTTTTTCATTATCGGTAAACCATCTAAATCCACCAGTTGGTAGATATTGTGACATTCCATACCCATATAGATTGTTGGCATCCAAATACATTATATACTTTGATTTTTCATCCGGATTATAATCATCAGTGTACTTATTATTGGATTTTGCATATCTGTTGGAAATATATGATACACCACCCCTTAGACCCTTTTCAATGAACAGAAACATGTCAACATCTGTCATCAATTCTAATTCCACATCAGTCATTTTTAACATAGCGTCCCATGATAATCCTGGTGATGTGTAATAATGTGCTGGATCTGATTTATAATATTCTAAACATGTACTTCTAAAGTTTTCAAAAACATCAGCTAATAATAGCACATCGGATTTTAGGTATAAATCATGGTATTCACCCATTGTTTTCAATTCAAATTTCTTCCATACCCTTTTAGCATGTTTGTAATCATCATCTGTGATATTTTCATCCAATAATAAACTGTAAAAATCTTTTTGGTATGGTAATTTGTTTTCATTGAATTTCTCAAATGAATCCATATAATCGTAGGGATATACACCTTTTTTAGTCATAAGTTCAAATTTCTTTTTATTATCGAATTCCTCTTTTGTATATTTAAATGATGTTTTAGGTAGATTATCAACCAATTTTTCCAAACTAGAGCTTATAAATTGGAAACTGTCAATGAATTTAAGATGTTTACCCAACATGAATGCCATATATTTTTCCATATTATTTGGTATAACATTAATATCCATTTCTTTCAATTCTCCATATTTGGTTTTATAGTTATGTTTTTCAACAATTTTACCAATTTGCTGCATTATGAAATGGCTATCATATCCTCTCAAATTATGGAATATAACTGGAACTTTATCGGTTAATCTATAGTTTAAATTACAATCAGTATGTGCTGATCCTCTATATTTTCCTGTTACATGGCAATGGTCACGTACAATAATATTTTCTGCATAATCTGTATCAATATATTCCTTATTACAGATGTGACATTTTTTGGCTTTTTTGTGGTCCACCTTATCCCGCTTAGTCATAATCATATCCTGTTTAAAATGTTTGTTCTTAATTCTTGTGCAATATCTGACTTCCATCAACATCTCTTCCATAAATTTGTATACGGCATTTTCACCTCTATATATTTTTATTGGTTTGCTATATTTGTTGTCATATCTACACACAACCTTATAACCATAACCACAATCAACATGTTTTTGGTAGGCTTCAGTAAATGATTTTTTATTATTTGGTTCACACATTTGGATTTTCTCTGTTATGGCTTCAAAATCTGCATATAGTACAAATGGTACATCTAGTTGTTTATGGAAGTTTTGGAATTGTAAAATGTTATCATCCTCACATCCGCATATTTATGGCTTGTTTACCGTTTATAGTAATACAATTTTCCATATGATTTTCTAATATTCTTTCACTAGAAAAACATTGTAAGCAGTACAGACAGAAATGTTTCCTTTCCCTATGTTTCGTTTTGCTGTACATAAAACTATTGAAATCACTTATTAGGATATAGTGACTTTCATCATCTTTTGTTATTAATAGTAAATTCATACAGTCTTTAAACTTTTCTTTGGATATATATAGTGGGAATGGTTGTTCATCCTCATACTCAAATACATTTACTCGGATATTATTCTGTTTTTCTATTTTATTGTACTGTTTTATGTCAACTGGAAATTTAATACCCTCATAGTTCAGTTTATCAACAAATTTTCGGTCCGATTTTTTTATTCTTTGTGGGTTTTTATCCTGCTTATTCAAATGTCTAATATGGCACCACATAAAACACTTCTCATCTATATTCTACATATTTATTAATTTTTTGGACCCATACCTTAATTCCATTGGTTATTCTATATAACTTGATCCTTTTAATGGATTATAATATGTTAAATTTATATAGTTCGAATTAACCGAATCAACAACCCATCCAGATCCTTCCGATATCCACTGGTTAATTTTATTTATAATTTCCTGTGATGATAGGCTGATGGCATACTGGATATCATTTTCATTTGTAACAGTTTGTGGTCTAGATTGGAAATATGCTGATTTGTAAACCATATTTTCTGAATCAATTTGTTTTTCAAATGTTACTTTTAATTTTTCCTTATATTTATATCCCTTTAATTTAAATAATTCATTTTTAGCAACACTCAATATATCATTTCTGGTATATTCTAATTGCTTCATGGGATCACCATTACTTTTAATTCTAACTTCAAATGATTTGGTTGCATCCTTGAATGCACTATTAAGTTTAATTATTGGTCGTGGTTTGGGTTTGGGTGCAGAGGTTGGTTTCCTTGGAGCTGGGAGGGGTTTAAGTTTTTTATATTTATTTTCAATATCCTGGTCATCTATTGGTGTGGGCCTAAAAGTTAGAATTGGGTGTGGTCTTGGTGCTGTGATGGGTCTAAGTTTCTTATATGTTGGACCATTTATTTTGATCTATTAGTCTTGGGGCTTCTGATGTAGCCAGGCCTAACATCAATGGTATTATTACCACGTATTATATTAATTAGCTCAGTCTTGCTTAGTTTTTGAAGATCTATATCATTCATCATTATATTAGATGTGGAAATTATTTTATTCATTTTATACTTTAATAAAGTGGTATTTCTTTAAGTGTTTTTTCTTAAATCCCCCATTTATAAATGATAGTATAGTATATCCATATTACCATTATTTTTTATAAAACAAATATTTTAAACATTCAACAATAACATTCCATTATAATAATAAAGTGATATCTCTTCAATTTACTACATGTATTTTATGAATGTGTTTTAGATGACTGTCTAATGTTTCTTGTAATTTAAATGTTCTGTAACAATATTCACATTTGATTCTCACTTCATAGAAATATTTAATGATCTCTGTTATAATTTCATCATAATCATTGATTACCAGTATCTTATATCCATTTAATTTATATTTATGTAACATGACTCTTTTAGTTAATTGGCCATTTCCCTTTGGTGTTTTAAACTCAATTACAAATCCTGGATATGACATGTGGAAATTCTGTATTACCATATCTGGTGCACCCTTCTGATATCCCATATTATATGATCTTATTCTAATTTTACTATTTATTTGGTTTTCACCCAATGATACAGACATGATTGCCTCAGGATAATGGTTTCTAATATAATTGACAACTTTTGAGTGTAGATCATATTCTGATTCTATTGTGTAGGCCAACATCTGGAATTTTTTTTTCTCATACTTTCCAGTTTTTCTTATTGATGGTAAAACTTCACCTGTAACCCACCTTTTGAATTCTTTTGCTTTCTCCATCTTTGATCCTATAATAACGCTATATAATCCTGATTCATTTATGTACATCATATGTCCATTTTTTAGCCCAGTTTTTTCAACGCCCCAAGATTTTAGGTTATTTAGTGTGGTTTTATCTTCTGGATCCACATGATTTCTAATAGCTTGACATGTATCCTTATATTCCAATATATTGGCAATTGTTTTGGCCTTGAACCAAACATTTTCATCAACTTTAATAACATCTAATTTAGCATCCTCATAAATAAATACTTCTTCCATAATAATAATTACTAATAATGTTATTTTCTTAAGTATAATCTTTTAAATACCACCAATCGGTTTATTGTATCCGATTAAAAATATGTAACATCTGCATTCACCACATAATGCCCAGTAAATAAAATTCCCACCAATTATTCTATAATATGGTTTTACATCATTAGATAGCCTATGACGTTGATTACAATAGTCTTCCATATAACTATAGATTATTATTTCTTTCTTTTTTCATACCAATAAATACCACCACCAACCATAGTCATACTAGCAACAATAAATCCTAATTCCCTATATTTCTGTGATTCTGATGGTTTATAGAAGTCTGATAATTTAGGCTCTGGTGTTAGTTTTGGAAGTTTTGTACCAGTAAGCACATAATATCTTTTCATTGCAAGTCCTAAGTCATTAAACCTTTTTTCCGATAAGTTTTCCTTTCTCATTTCATTATTTATGTAATCAATTCGTTTTTGTCTTTTTTCAGCCCATGCTATTTGAGCCTTTTGCATTGTTTCAACTGCTAAGTCATGTCTTTTTCTCTCTTCATCACTTCCCCTTAATGCACTAAAAAGGAAATTACTACCTGAGAAAGCAAGCGCATTCACCACAGCGCCAATACCCATCATTGCTAATCCAGCCATCTTATATATTATCAGGAATTATTTTTTGCTTCACTAGATAGTCCTTGGTCATATCAGCAGCAGCAACAACAACTACCAATTTAACAGTATCCTCCATATCAAATTTACTAAGAGATGGTGGTGTAATTTTAAACAGTGATTTTCCTAGCATTGTGTATCCAACAGCTAGTCCAGAAAGGACAGCTCCATGATACAGGCTTTCTTTTATATCTTTAGTGTAATCCGCAGTACTCATTATATATTATGGTATTTCTCATTGATTTCCTTTATTTTCTTAACATGTGGTTTTGCCTCCTTTTTAATTTGATCAATGCTTTTTCTGTTTTTGTACAATGTCAGTTCATATTTTAATTTCTTTAATACTGTTTGATGTTTGATTCTTTCTGATATTAATGCCATTTTCCTTTTATGGGCACTACCCTCAGTTGCTAATGCTAAAGTTCTAGAATCCACCTTTTTCACACCCCAATATCTGACTTGTCTCTTTTGGGCACATTCTATCATACTACCCTTTTTCTTTTTACCAGTTAATCCACATGTGGTATTACTCATTATATAGTATATGTAGCTAAAAAGTTATTCCATGCTAAAAATATCTGCATTTATAGGTGTATTGATAACTATCTTTGGTTCTTCCATTGACTGTGGTTTATTTTTTATTTGGCTATACGCAACATATGATGCACCAATTAACAATATGCCTGCACCAACAACCACATAGTGGTAATTATTTGTTTTGTTTTGTTTTTCAACATGGTGTTCTTGCTTAGTTATACTATCATTGAGTCTCTTTAATTCTTCTTTTTTACGACGATTATGTTCAACAAGATTTTTACCCTGTTCAACTCTTAGGGGATTCTTCTGTTTTGTGACTTTCTGCTCCTCCACTACTGTTGCTACTGCTGTTGTTGGTTCCACTATTACTACTATTAGTGCTAGAATTTTTCACATAATGTCTACCTGTAATCATGGCTACACTAACTGGCGCTAGTATTGCACCAAATTGATAGTACATATCACAAGTGAATCTCTGTAAAGCAGTATTAAGAAATGGATCATTCTCTAGATCATCATTTAGTTCATTTTTATTTTCCATACCTAAGGCCCCACATGCTATATTAGAATATAAACCAATTAATGATTTTCCTAATGATTTAGTCATCTGGCCACTTAATTTGCTCTCATATCTTGTTGACATATTATTGATCTCATCTGCATTCATCTCCATTATTTGTTGTTCAGTGTATTCTTTACTTAGATGTTGTTTAGAATTGCCTGATAGCACACAATTAATCAGTCTATTCCTTTTTTCAGGATCCACTTCTTCCATTGGTTCTTCAATTAATGGCTGTTCTATCTTTTTCTTTCTTCTAACAGTTCTTTTAGGTTTTATTTCTTTGGCAACATTCTGTTCTAAATTAGTTAGTTGATCAATTATCTTAGAATCCATTACTATATTTATATAATAGAAAATCTTACGCAACCTATAACATGGATATATAATTGCAAAAATAATTGCTAATAACAAAATGAAGTTAACGTATTCAATCATTATATTATTAATTAACAAATTTTAGCAGGATTTTAATAAATAATAACTAGTTGGTTGGTAACACTTCAGTATAAGTTTAGAATATGGCAGATTTTGCAGGAGTGTTTTTAATCTATCTCGTTCATTCTTATCTGGAATTACATCATTCTCTCTTAAACAATCTTCAAAACTATCTCTATCTTTGGTGAAAAACAAGCAAAGCCATTTAACTTGTTCTCTAACGTGTTCTCTTTTGAAACTGAATTATACTTTTGTATATTATTGTATAAATCACTCCCATAGGGAGTGATTTCTATGTCTACCAGAGAATGCAAGTTCTGATAGCGCATCACGTTTTTTATTTATTTCACCTTCAGCAGAACAATCATCAATTATAAATAGTGTTTCGTGACCCTTAAAATTATTGGTAAATAGTCTAATCCATTCATTTAATTTACATTCTACATCATAAACAATAAATACACTTTCATCATTGAGTAACCACTTTCTTGATAGGTACGTCTTATTATCTAAAACTGTTGGACATAGAATAATAATGTATTCAAAATGGTGCTTATAGTCAGTTTCAAGTAGTTTTAATAAGTATTCGGTTTTACCACATGCGGTTGCACCAACAAACATTGCACTATGAGGAAATTTTGGAAAGTTCATTTTATATTTAGTACATAATATTAACAAATGCACCATTTAAAATGTTAATTTGGGCATCCATAAATAGATAGATATAACACTGCAGATTACCACCAGCTCCAGTCGTCTTTGTAATAGCAAGAGTAATAACTTCTGAAACATTCTCAATACGTCTACCTGTTCCATGTAGTGTGTTATCATCGGATGATCTAAAATCCAACCACAATCCAAATTGTTTTATGTAATAATCTACCATTCTCATATCAAAGACATTTAACTCATGTTGTGCTGAGCCATGTTGTTTCAATTTACCAGCACCAAAGTGTTTCTTGATTTCATCCCATTGGTGATAGCTTTTCATCCCTTGTGCGTATAATTGATTAGATTTTCCCTCGACGGCTATCTCAACATTAGTAATTTTAGGGTTGTAGAATTTTTCAGTGTCTCTTGCTCAATCAGTGTCTTTTGTAAACAGCATTAGAATACCTTATATTCCATACCGTATCACCATCTTTTAGAACAAAATGTCTGTGTCTTAAAATTCGATCATACAAAATACTCGTCCTCATATATTCAGTTTTGACATCAGATGCCAATCTTGAATTAGAAATTACATCAAACTCTAATGAGATGTTGCTAATTGTGTATGTGGCGTCCGTTTTATCACTCTTAATCACTTTATTGTATTCATTACATGTAAGTTCGTATGAAAGCCTACCCGCTAGTCCAGACTGATAGAAGGGCATAGAACCTTCCAGCATTTCAAAGTCTAGTGGAATACAAAACTTATTACCAAATGCTGTAGATATTGCTTCATCTCCAGTATTGGCCGCTTTGTCTCCTGCACCAATTCGATATTTAATAGCATTTTCAGTTTGTCCATTTCCTTTGGTAACAATACCTTGAAATATAGCATTTTGTCTTTCAGCATATGCCATCCATAGGTCATAATATGTGTCAAGTGTGTCACTATCATCAATACTAAGTATTTCATTGCCCTCAATTTTTATAATTTTTTTCTTGATAATGGCCCTTCCAATATTTTTAACCAATGTTCTGTTCAAATCATCTGTTGAATTAAGAGTAATATCAAATGTTAACCTGGTTGTTCCTGGAACTATGACATCATTAGCTTCCAAATTTGGAAACCGTACATTTAACATCTCATTTACTCCAATAGTAGTTGGATTATTAGTGACGACAATTTTTTGTCTATTCCCTTTATTTCCAAAAGCATTTCTAAGTGATCTACTAGGATTTAGTTTTTCTCCTGTGGTTGTCATTATATATCTATACAATAGAAAAAGTTACATAATATGAAGAACAACCGATGTAGGCAAATTGCTGTTTATAATATTTCTGTCATTATCTCGTAGCTCAACTTTAATATGATCTATTATACCATTTCTCATAGTTTTGTATTGAACATTAGTTGGCTCGAATATTATTGTATCACCAAATGAAACATCTTTTGGTGTGTATCCAGTATGAAGGGTATTGGATGGAATCCCATTATGGAGGTTATCTGTTGTAGAGAGAGCATCAGTGGAGAAAGTAAATGATTTTTTAGATAGCAGAAGATCAACGTAATTATCATTATTTACTCCTAACATGTTGTGAAGATAGTAATCAAACTTTTTTATTCCACCTCCAATTATAGATTTTCCAGTTAATGTACTATAATTTATTCTACTGCTGATATGTCGTAAAATATGATTAATACTATAGAACCCCTTTTTAACAATAATGTGTGTATCATTTTTTAGATACATCTTCTCGTCTTCTTCAATGTTGTAAAACGTGTAAACCAAACGTGCTCTAACTAAACCAATTCTTTTACTATTATTTCTATTGTCGATAGGTGTTTGCAAATCGATACCTTTTGAAATGTCATCTATTACAATATACATTTTCTAAGTTATATAATATAATGAATAGAATTTATAAATACGATCCTAAAATATCTGGGTTTTATGAACCAAACGGTGGAAAATACCTACAACGAATCAAAGCGAGTGATTTATACATGCAGAATATAGTGGTTGCAGAGAATGTAGGTGATATTGAGAGTTTCCATAGTAAGTTTCCAAACATATTTACCAATTATGAGGTAGGAGCAGTCAGGGCAGGAGATCAAACATTTAACAACTGGAAAACCAACCCATTCAAACTAAGGCAGACCCAATTAAATTTTGCAGTATTTCTATCAACAAGTGTATGTGGAATATCACCAGAGCATTTAAATGAAACAGATCATCCTTTGTCTAAAAGTAAATACAGATTCCATGTTTATTATCACATTAGACGGATATTCAAAATACTGGAAGTCTATCTACCATATCAACAAGGGTTTTCCGCTAGTAATAATACATCACTAGGGATAAATATCTGCAGTTGTGTAGAGAATATGGTGTTGACAGCAATTATAATACATGGAGAAATGAAAACTATATGAGTTCATACCAAAGTAAGAGACCAGAATATAACAACACACCTGGTGATTCATATTATGATTCAAACAGTTTTGCTAGATGGATTATAGAACATTCGAGGGGTTTAACAACAATTGGTGTACAGAAATTAAGTGAATCCGTGAGAGCCTACTCTTATCTTCTACTAACATCCCAAACGTCTACAAGATCAAGCATTTTAGGTAATACAGGTCCAGCATTAGATTGCCAGCAAGTGTTTCTGAATAACTTTGAAAACATAATTAATAGACGTGTGGATATAGCAGAGGACATTAAAAGATTCCAGGATACACTACAATATGCTAGAAGTAAAGTTGATTATGTTGTTGGTGAGAATGTGTATATGTTACCAAGTGATATGAACCTTAGAATTGGGAAAGTGAATAATTATAACAATGAAATCCTAGTATCTAAATCAGGTTTTGGTCTAGGTACTAATGTTAAAGTTAATTTGACTAAAAAGAAAGAACCAGTAGTAAAACCACCAGTCACACCTACTAAAAAGAAGAAAGCAGTAGTAGAACCCAAGAAAACGGATCCACCTATTACACCCACTACTACAGATCCACCTATTGCTACAGATGAAATAACCCATGAAGAGGAAAAAATAGCTGTAATATTAACCATGACCACTGTATTTTCACTTTTGTGGTACTTTTACATAGATTAGTATACCAATACCTACAACCAATGCCCATACATTCTCAGATAACCATTTGAAAACATCTTTTATTCTACTTAGTATAAATGATATTATGGATCCAATAATTCCAGGTAATGCTTTTGATTTATCAGCCAATCTACCCAACAGGTTTGCAAGTGCCTTCAATTTATTACTTATCCATCCATTGGTTTTCTTTTTACCTTTTCCTGTAGATGTTTCCTTGTTTTTAGCTCCAGGTAATAATGCTTCTACTAGCACACCAATGGCCATTCCAAAGGCTGTTAGAACTGATACTATCGTAATACCCTGCACCCGGAAAAGGTTTTTAATTCTTTCAGCTAGTGTACCTTCATCTTTATCCATAAAACGTGAGAGTGAATCTTTGATGTGTGATATCTGGTCCCTAAAATTTCCTTTTAAATCATCAATAATCTCATCATTAAGCTCAATCCTATGTTTCAATTCCTTTATTATTGCTTCTGTTTTTTCTCTTAAATCCAGTTTCTGCAAATCAGTATAATCTTTACTATCTTTAATTTCCTGCAGCTTCCTATTCTCTTTTTCTAAATCTGTCTTATAATCTAAACCATTTGCTACAGCCAATTCAATATTTCCCTTGATTTTTGTCAAACCTCTAAGTTCACGCATTGGTACTATAACCCCATCATCACGTTTGAAGGATTGTTGTTCTAATGTTTGAATTGCCACATCTACATTCTTTTTAGTTACATCTATCATTTCTATTGTTTCCTTGGGTTTAATCTCATCATATATAGATCTCCAATACTTTAATTGATTTAATTGTCTTCACAATTTGGATAATGTCTTCTTTGTTTCATTTAATGAATCCATAGATGTGTCAAAATTCATTTTTTCCATAAATTCCTTACCCAATACTTTTCCATAATCTTTAGGTGAATACCATTTACCATTTTCCAATAATGACCTTTGTACACAATCTCCTGTGTCAAACATAATATCATTTGATGTAATCCTAATCCTTCTGTATAACTTTTTGTTGGCTTCCTTAATTGCATCACTAAATGGATCTAATCCGTTTTGCCTATATTTTCTCTTTAATAACATCACAATTGTCTTACTCACTTTTACTTTCTCATTTTCTACACGCCTGTCTATTCTATCCACTTGATCCTGCATTTCCTGTATACCTTGTATATCTCCTGATTGATGCATTTCATCTATTTGTGTTATTAAGTTATTCCTTTCCATGGCCTCATCATTTATATTATCAAAGTGTGCTGTGTTATCATCATCAAATATGTGGGTGTTATTATAGCTTCTATCGAATTCTTCACCATCTGATACTTCCATTATATATATATATGGTCATTATTTTTTTTTAGTCATGAAATACGTATAAATTAAAACACCTATACCTGTAATAAGTGCCCACACATTTTGTGATAGCCATCCAATAACATCTTTTGCTCTATTTAATAACCATGCGACTACTGATCCAATAATTCCAGGTAATGCTGCTGCTGCTTTTCTGATAATTTACCCAATAGGCCGGCAAGTGCTTTTAATTTATCTTTTACCCATCCTTTAGCACCCTTTTTATCTCCTGAGGATGATGATGTTCCATTTCCTGGTAATAATGCTTCTACTAGCACCCCAATAGTCATACCAAATGCTGTTAAAACCGATACTATTGTAATACCTTGTTCACGAAATAGATTTTTAATTCTTTCACCCAATGTGCCGGTTTCTGCATCCTTAAAGCGTGAGAGTGAATCCTTAAGTTGTGATAATTGGTTGGCAAACTGTTCTTTGTAACTATCTATGGCCTTATTGCTGACTTCATGTTTTTGGGTTATTTCATCTATTCTATCTTTAACTTCCTGTTTCTGTTCCTCAGTATAGTTATCAGGATTATCTTCCATTTCCTGGAGTTTATTATTCTCTAATTCGATGTGATTTTGATATTTGCCATTATGTAGCATGGCTGCTTTAAGAGATTCATTGATGGTGTTTAATAATTTCTTTATTGTGTTTAATTCATTTGTTAGATGTTGGTAGCCCTCCTTTTCATTATCATCCATGTGGGGTGTTTCCTCTTCAATAGTTTCGATGGATTTAGTAAGCGACCTATCTAACAAATCTATAGATACTTCACTATCGGTTGATGCCACTGAAATGTCATCTACTTCTTTACTCAGGTCCGGTAACTGCCTGTTTTGCTGCTTCTTTTGCTGCTTCTTTTGATGAATTTGGATCAAAGCCCATCTTCTCTAATACACCGTCGCCTAATAATCTACCATATGATATAGCCGTTCTCCATTTATTTTTATTTGTTAATAATAATGTACTTTGACCTTTTTCACCATCAAACAGGAAATTTTTATCCCTATAATTAATTCTATTGCGCAACTTTTTAGCAGATTACTCATCTTTGACTGCCACTTTTCTGGATTTTTTTATTTTATGATATTCTGTATGCAGTATCTTTACTATCGTTTTAACCATATCAAATTTTTTGTCTTCTATTCTTGACGTTATTTGCTCAATCTCTCCATTCAACAATTTTTACTTTCATCTATTTGTTTTTTTGACATTGTACCTGTATCTATATTGTTAAATTTTATTTGTAACTTATTCCATTCATGAATTAATTTATCCATATCATCGATTCCAATATCATCATCTATTTTATCAAATACATCACCTTCAAAACCTTCTGCCATTGTATAATATATAACTAGAATAATTTATTTTACATATAATATAATGAAACAAATCATATGCTTTGAATATAGTGGTGAAGATTGTTCAGATGCTGAAATAGTTAAACTATTGAATTGGTATAAATATTACCATAAGTTGTACATATGCTACAAATGGAAATATAAACATACTAAAAAACTAAAATTGGTTCTACATATGGTTAGTATGACATAAATTGTTGTTGGTGGGATGCTGGAACAATAACCGCAAATGCAATTGTATTGGGAACTATAAGCGGTGTTGGTGTCATCAACAGGGATATATGACTAAAAAAAATATTACTAACAAGGTTGAGATGTATGAATTTGCATACACATCATACAATAAGGTTCTTACCCAAATACAATCATTTCTAAATGGAATATGAGGATACTACATTTCTATTAGACATGGTGATATTAGATGGTATTATTACTGACCTATGTCCACCAATCAATGGGATGAGTAACAAGTATGAAAAGATTTATGGTCCATAGATATTATACTCCGTATATTATAAGAATGGATAAGATTTATTACTCTGATACTGGCTACTGGAGAGGTAGAAGTGCAATAAGTAAGTTGGCTAAAAAAGCTGGTACAACCAATGAAGCAGCAGAAAAATGGCTACTGAAACAACCACTGTATCAAATATATCTACCAGCACCAAAGTATGTCCCAAAACCCAATTCCTCATTTTCTATTTATGCTACACCCAATGATATTCACCAGGTAGATGTCTTGTATCTTCCACATGATAAGTACAAAAGAAAAACAAATAAATATGCTCTCTGTGTTGTGGATGTTGTTAGCAGATACAAATCAGCATATCAACTAACTAGTAAAAGCTCAAAAGAAACTGCTGAAGCCTTTGATTGGATATATGTTAATACTGAACTAAAATTCCCCAAAACATTGATTTGTGATGCTGGCAAAGAGTTTTACGGTGATGTTACCAAACCTATGAACAAGCATAATGTCATAATACAACGTGGTGATCCTAGCCAACATTGAGGTCAAGGTATTATTGAACGATTTAATAAAACATTAGCAGATAGACTATTTAGTTATCAATACCATAAGGAGTTTGAAGATCCATCAAAAAGTAACAGAGAATGGGTTGGTAGATTGCAAACGGTAGTTAGTGCATTGAATAACGAAAAAACCAGACTAATTGATATGAAACCAGTAGATGCCATAAAGCATACTTCAATAAGACAGGGACTTTCAAAGCCCATCAAAAGTGATAATAAAACATTGCTAGATGTTGGTACCAACGTTAGATATCTATATGAGCCTGGTGAATTGGAAGGACAAATTTATAAAGGTGAAAGACGAAAACGATCTACTGATCCAATAGGGTCGGTGGACGTATATAAAATAAAAGATAGATACGTTAAACGTAATCAACCAACGTTATATTATTTGGATGGTGGTCCTAAGAGATCATTTGTTTCTGAAGAGCTTCAACCCATTTGGAATCCTTAGATATTAAACCCCATATTCTTTCTACTGCCTAGATTGTGTTTTTAATTGTGGAATTATTTTTGCATAATCTTTCATACCCAGTGCTTGGAATATATTTTTTAGTGTAAAGTAATAGTTTATAAAGCTCTTTTTCTTATTTGGTTTGTACTTATTGTATAAGCGACTTATGACAGTATATAGATGTTGTGCTCGATTACGTTCCTCTATTGTTAGATGTGAAAACGGTTGATTCATTAATGTGAAATAAATGTAAAATATACTATTTTTATAGGACATCAACTTGTTCTTCTTTAATAGTGATTCTAGTATGGGGATACTCAATGGTATAACATAATTGTATACTAAATTGTCTGTATTATTAATCTGACTCCATTACGTTTTTATCACATCATCAGGTACCACTTGATCTTGCATACATATGAACTGTTTTAGGATAACAGTGAAATTCCCACCTCTCTTGTATATGCAGTTCTTACGAAATGTACAACGTTCAAAAACACTGTATGAATTTATATAAACTGGAATATCACTAACTACACCACATTTTGGACAAACTAGTGTCGATGATGTTATGCTCTTAATCTTATCCGCATCACAAGTACAATCTATATCATCCTTATCATCCTTATCATCAGTATCACCAAAATAATCATCCATATGATACTCTACATAATTAAGTAAATCATCATCATCTAATTTAGACATTTCTATATCTGTAAGTTTATTCATTTATACTATACATACATGTTATTTCTTTAAATCTATTTCATTAAACTATGACGTCACAACTACCATTATAAATTTGAACTTTTTCTATACCATATATTGTATATACATCAAATTATAAAATCGTAATAATCCAAAAATTGGTATATACAGATAATACTACAGGCTAAAAAAATATACTCTTGCCCACCCTTAGCAACACCATAAACATACACTTGCAGACCCTCCCAAACAGCAAAAAATAGCACTTTACACGTAAATGGCCATACATGTATTGTAATATCTCCAAAACACCATATGAGGGTATGAGCACAGTTTTACATGTGACGTCATAGAGCGAAGACAAATGGTTTACAAGTAGTCATAGGTATGGGGCGTTCTAGCAAAGTTTTAATACTAAAACTGTGCTAGAACCCCCATACCTATAACTACTTAGTGAACGCGATCAAAGTTTCTCATTTCTTCTCGTTTCATTATTTGTACTTATATCCACAGAACACAACCAAATAACGTTTTGTACATTTTTATAATAAATAAAAAAACATTATACCAATTTCCAATACAAACACCGACAAAAAAGTTTTCTAGTTACATATGTATCTCTCGTAGCGCTCAAGTTTCTATTCTTTGTTTTTCAAAAAAGAAGTTTTTTTGATGGAAGGACCCGCCGAATATTTTCGGGGGGTAAATGTGCCCATTTTCTTCAATCTTTGTTACTGTTAAGGCTGCATGTAATGCTGATAATGCAGTTTCTAAAACAGCTTTGTCAAAACAACCACTTATAAATCAGTAGCTTCTGCAACGCATTTATGACCTACCATAATCATAAGAATGATTTTTATTTATACAATATTAATACCCCCGTTTTACCAACTTATCACGACACGAACATTATTCGATCTTTCGATCACGCATTTCAATGGTCCTCCATCACGGAGAAAATTTCAACGTTACATAAAATTTGTTTGCATTTGTGCGCAAAAAAGCGTGTGGGGAGGAAAGATATTGCTGAACTGTGAAATAAAAATAAATTGGCTTGTGAAGTAAGAAAGATTTTTTACTGAAGCAAATGATAAAGTTTTTTGACGAAAAGAATGTAAAAAAAAACGATTAAATATATTTTTTATTTCTTTAAAAAGAAAATATTTTGCTAAGAACGTTGCTTTGAGTCAGTAAAAGACACCTCGTCACTTTGCATCATTATTAATTTCTCCCTTGGGAGACACAAGAGGTTCGAAGTCGTATGACTGTAGCTTTGTAAAGTCTTTTTCATGAAGAGAATTATCCGATTCTAAGATTTCTAAGTTATAATCTTCGTCATTATTACAAGACGTCTTATCAACGAACAATGTAAACAGTAAGTAAACAAACTTTTAGAAGGTGTGCTGCTGAGCTCACGGACTTTCTGCACGATGTGACGTATGCTCATTTATACGGACCTAGTCCTCTCGACTTTACGCGACCTTGCAAATTTATTTGAAATTGAAGATGTTTACAGACCCGATTAAGGTATAAATAAACATTTTTAACGATTGTAAAAGGTTTATTTTGACATATTTATGTATTGTCTTATCAAAATAACGGTTTTTTCAAATATTTTTTTTTCACTGGAGTGCCCCTTTAAGCACTGAAGGAACATTGTCTGTATAAAAAATAAGTTGCAAATGTCACGTCCAGTTAAGATATCCGCGGCTCATTCAATATTTATTCCAATATAGTGAAAGTTGCGAATATTTCGACGTCAAAAATAGTGCGAAATATGTTTTCCAACAAAACTTGCCATTAAAAAAGTTACATTTTTAGTTGAAAACAATATTTAACATATTTACAATTTTTATTTCATTTATTTTTTTCATTGAAATGTTCATTTACGACAGAATTCAAACATTTTTATGTTTATAAGTGATAGACAATCCTGCAAGTGATATTTTTGAACAATAAGACCGCTACTGCTGCAGTTACTAGTGATAATAAGAACAACTCGCAAGCACGGTCCGTATTTAGATCTCACATGATATTTTGCAATACAGCCTAGGGGTATCGTTTATAATTGTATTAATATTTGTTTCCTGCTGGTAACCATCCCTGATTGTAATATGATATTTTAATGTTTTAACACCGTGTCATACAATAAGCAAACCATATTAAGAAAGTTTATATCATAACGGAAGTCGCTTGTCAACAATCATGACTACTTTTGGGATTAAAAAAATATGAATTTTTATGTGGTTTGTAGTCGATTGTTGTAAACAATATTAAAGCTTTATTTAATTTGGACTGAACCTCTTCTATAATGTATTTTTAACAAATGTATTAAAATATTACAGGTGGCCCTGGAATCTGTGGGAAACGTTTTAAAGAAAGTTACAATATAATTGAGACTGCCAGTTTAACAGTTATGCAAGATATATGCGGACATCCTAAACCTTATGTAGAATGGAAATTAGAAGAAAACACTTGTTTTACTGGTTCCTCTAGTTCTATGTTAATTAACAACACATTGAGAAAATACAGATATAGCTTTACCACACGACAAATGGTACGATCACATTGCGGGAAGAAAATCATGTATACTGCAAGAAATGAATTTGGAAAAGTCGAAGAAAATTCAACAATTCATATTTCCTGTAAGAAATCATTTTAAATCAAATTTTATCATAATTGTTTTAATTCTCCCGTTTATTATTCCTTTTATTCCTTATTTTTTTCATTTATCAGCCTGAAATTGATCTTATTATGTTAATTTTTATCAAGATTATTTTTTTTAAAATTTTTTTCCAGTGTACACACCTTTCTGACCGTGCACAACTTTCGGAAATTCACAGTAACTGACCTCAAAACATTTAGCATTTGTTTCTTTTATTCGTCTAAAAATTAAAACGCTATTAGTAAAATCGTAACCGTGCCATTGTTCTAATTCTGTTCTTATATTTTAAGCATTTTAGGGCTTATTGTTCTCATAAATTGGTTCTCGCAAAAAGTCAATGTAATTTCCACCTAATTAGGTTCGTGTTGTAATTCTATTTTTTTTAGTTAAACCTTCAAATATCACGTTAACATCATCGTACAAATATAATGCAAGCTGTGTTTATTTGACTTGGTATAGAGAAGATACTGGAAATTGCTTGTTGACATATCATTTAAAATTTGATGATAAAGATGATGTTTACAACACCTCTAAGACATATTTTAGTCTCTGCCATTCACCTTGTGCTTCAAGTGCATCTGTTTGGGCATCATACAAAGGAAATGCTGGATATAATATTAGCATTATTCTTCGTTCACTAACATCACGACCAGATACTACCAAGATGCCAAGTTCTAGAACAGGTATAACACAAAACGTACTTTTATCACTTATTCTATTGTACAGCTCAATGATGGTTGGTTGAGTTAAGGCGCGTTCAAATCAAATTTCATCGTGTTTTGAAGTTTTGTGTTATTTTATATTAGTACTTTTATAAAATGCATCTTTAAAACTACTACAGAAATGATGTTATAGTTATTAAAAGCTAGCTATAAATTAGGACATTTTATTGATTACAAGTCCTGGTTAAAAAGCTCCTATTGAGCTTAGAAACCATCCCCGTTATAAGACGAATAAAATACATAATATGTACCTTTTATTAAGTTTTTTTGTTGAAATGATTGCCATTTAAGAGGCAGTGTACATGTCGTGCATAACGCACCTGACACCATATAGATTTAAAGTACATAACACAAGAAGTTCACGTTTTCATAAGCTGTTATTGTAGCCTTTTAAGTGTTGTTCTTACAATGCAACTTATTTCATTATAGATGACTGTCAATATGCTAGTAAACTTGCTATTGGCATTGTTAGCACTATAGTAATTGGGTTGATTATAAACATCGTTATATTTGTAATTTTGAAAAACAAAGGTGAATATGATTATTTTTTCTATTTATTTATTGCTATTTTTGTTTACACAATCAACAAAACAACAATTAATCTGCTGACTTTGAATTGTGCATGCGTTAACTATAACGTTCTTCATTTCTGCAAAATGGAGAATAGCCTTAGAAATATATTGTTATGCAGTATATACGGTTCACTTTGTGTTGTGTTACTGCTAGGGATTGCTAGCCAAAAAAATAGATTGAGACGTAATAGCGATAATTTAATTAGAGTGATTAGACAGTTAAAGGGAAAAATCTGACAAACTACACAATTATATTATGTCTATAAGGTGGTATTACAAATGGTTAATATTTGAAGTTTCAAATAGAGGTTTTGTGGTTTGCAAACAGTTCCTAGAGCATTAGAAAAAAATTGCTGCGCGGAAACTCTTCATTCTTTTCAGGGATATTTTATGAAACATAATTGTTGCTTTAATTTAATGATAAACTACACATCTAGATCTTCTGCAAAACAGTTACAAAATTTCTTTTTCGTGTAGGTTTTATAATATTTCCCAAAAATTCTAAGAAAACATCGCAGCATTCGGAACGCAGAGATGATCATAACTATGAAGTAACAGAAACAACATCATCTCAATATGCCGACCTGAACATCAAGTCTGTGCAGCCAAGTATTTATGCTGATTTAACGCAAACATCAGATTCGTCGAAAGAGTATGCCGAAATTGAATTAAATGAAACAGAAAGAAACATGTATGCTAATATCAACACATAAATTTTATCCTCCAAGATTGTGTAAACAATTGCCTTTACATTGCTGCATGATTATCCCGTTTGTCAACCAGGATTGTATTTTTATTATCACAAAGAATATAAATTACATATATATTATAATATTCTAGCTAACGTTACTATAAGAAGTGCTTGCGAATTGACACAAAAGGTGAGAAACATGTTAAGATTACATCTGCTTTACGACTTTAAAAATTATGTTTTTTTAGACGCCGTATATAAGGCCTTTTTAACAACAACGCGTTTTGCTAAGGCTACTTGAGGCTTTTGAAATTTGCAAGTCAGAAAGCATTTGAGAAGGCATTTACAAAACGCCTAATATTGACTTAGCATAACATATTGTAAGTACAAAGTGTCACAGCGTTTTGAACTAAGCGTGATGTGCACGAGATTCGACGTTGAAATTTTCTGAATATTGTAAATTTTAATATAGATTATAAGATATTATCAGAAAGACAGGACTATGCCGACATTTATAGTACCAGAGAACATAATTTTTAACCTTTAACATTAACGCTCTTTTGCGTAAAGGAATGTGTGCTACAAGGCATTTAAAGAAACTCATATAAGGAAATTCAATGGGAAAAATCGAATATCTTAAAGAAATCGAAAAATATGAGATCGAGCTTTTAAAAATTGCCGTGGTTACTGTCTGCATCACGACGCACCGACATAAAGTTTCAGTTTCATTGGGTTAACGGTTCCAACGTTATTAGCGAAAGTATCCCGGATTGGGCATTTTGCCCACCCCCTACTACGGCATGGAGAGGTCTTTATCATGGATAACGTAAACGTCATCGTTGTTTGCTATGTTGCTATATTTTAATATCATATTAATATTTGTATTATTTTCAGATAATTGGTGAAAATACGCAGTAACTCAAATAACTGAAATCTCATTGGCTATTTCCTACTAAAGAGACAACCAACGTTGTCTAAATTAGAATGAGTTTACAAAACAATTTTACCGTATACTCTTTTCGAATTCATAACATTTCAGTGGAGTAAAAATCCGGATTACACGGGCCAAAAAGGTCAATTTACGAGGAAGAAATGCATTCGGGTATTAACATATCGGTTAGTGAAAGATTGATGCAATTTTTATTTTTATTATTTTAACATTGCAGTTGTTGTTTGTTTGCTTCTTGATTTAGGTATTTTAATTTTAGATCCTTTTTTTTACCTTACGTCAAGTTTTTCTCAGAGTATTCAATATACTTTTTTAAGAAACAACTCCACCGACGTTTTAATTTTTGCATTTTAAAACCTAAATTGTTCATATATTGTTTTTAATATAACAAATTATTAACCGACTAGTCGATAAAGCCCGTGGAGAAATCCACTTAGGCAGAACAATGAAAAAGTAGGCTGTTTTTTGATTTTTTGCTGATTTCAGCAGTGCAGATCCAAAAAAAGTGGCGAAATTTAGTTTATTCTTTGTCTGTAATGTGTAGAGGTCTAAACTGATCAAAATATAGGATCAAATGTTTTCGACAAACGCCTATAAGGGTTTCAAAATTTTGCTGACGTCAGCAACGACACGTCAAAAAACAAAAAAATTGTTTTAAACTTTTAAATTTCTAATGCCTTCAGCATATAGATGCTGAAACGTGGATTAAGAAAAAGTATAGGATCATGTATCTTTGACAAACGGTTACGGAAATATTGGGGTTTAAAGGTTTTTTGATGACGTCATAAACCTGTGCATTCCGAAACGGATTCGAGGACCCAGGTTTGGGAAACTTACCCAAATTCGTTCCAGGTGATCCTTGATTACCCACGCGGTGAAAAATGACTGACGTCAACACCTCGTTTCCAAGTTATTTGGCCTCAAATTTTAAAGTGCACTGTAATGGCTTCAGTAATATAATAAAGTAGTGTTATTGACGTCACGCCATAACGTCAAAAAATTTAACATTTTTCGGCCACATCAAAAGAAAATGAACACATCCACTTTGCCTGTCACAGACACACGGACATACAGCTAGCTACATACAGTCTCAAATATCATCTCACAGTAAATCTAAAACTTTGCCTTTTTGCCAGAAATACAGAATATGTTGATAATTTTTAATCCGCTGCGTTTTTAATATGAACATTCATCGCAACAATGAGCAACAAGCAAAACGTTTTTTCCTGACGAAAAGTAAACTTTTGTTCAAAAAACGTTTAAAACAAATTTTATATATGGATATTTAATTATTTTTTTTGTACATGTATTTGAAAAATTGATACAATGAAATTCAAATAGAAATTCTTTCTTTATCAAAACCTGGTTTTTACAGCCTCGGTATAAATAGACAAAACAGTTTATAGTGTATTAGTATATAGCTATGCAACAAGATTCTGGGTTTTATTATGTAGATACGAATCCCTTTAAAGCATTTTTTATCATCTGTAATTTATTATTAAAAAAAGAAACGGCATTTTTCACAACCAGTATGGAAAAAGATTTTACGTGTTTGATTCTTTACACGTCAAAGTAATGCTGCCTTCAAAACAGTGCTGCACTGCATTTTCTGACCGCTGAACAAAAACTGAGATAACTACTATGATAACCAATAGGTTTTAAATGTACTTAATAGTAAACATCACAAGTAAGACTTTTCACTCAAGATAACCAAGAAAATCTTACGTAATGCAGTAGTAGCAGTATTTTATGACCTTTGTTTAAACTTATTGGTACTTTAGAAATATCGTTTTTTCAACGGTAATAACGTTAAGACATACTATACTAAAGAGAAATGGTGATTGTTAGATAAAATAACTACACACTTTCAAGAGCATCAATGGTTATTACCTTTGGAAATTCTTTAAAATTGCAGCTTTTTAGAAAAGGTCACGGGATTCCCGAACTAGTCCCCCTCTTTCTGAAACAAATTTAAAATAAATATTTCCTTGCATTAAATTTCTAGAAAGAGATAAAAAGTGCCAGATTTGCGAAACAATCTCCCCATTGAGATAGATTCTATTAATACATAATCCTTTTTTATCCTGCCGAATTGTTATCCCATACAACTAAAGAAATCTTAGCACCAATGTGTCATGAAGGGTAGTTATTAGTATTGAACTTTTTTAATGTAAACACAGTACACAGACTAGTTTACCTGGAAGTTAGGACTCATGATTTCATATCAAGGCATCTACAATTGCTGATCAACAGCGATTACGCTTTCAATGTGATATGATAGTATCTTTTAATTTCTGAATACAACATTTGTCCACAATTCAAATCTGCTAATTAAACTTCACAAGTGTACTTTTCAAATTTTCCTCCGTTTTTTTCCACCCACTTGAAACTTTTTGATTCTCACTTAGCACTTAAATAAAACCTGTTTTTTTCAAGAAATACTAAAGACAATACCAATTTTCAAGCTACATTCACAAGTACGTATTTTTAATAGATAAGACAGAATCTAACGTTACGTAAAAATACGACAACACCGGCGTAACTTACTTTACATTTGCGCAACAAGCACTCACGTCAGGTTTTTTCGCACGAAAAAAATTTCTGATAAAATTGAAATAAGTGGAATAAAGAATTCCTTCTCAACGCTCACACTCCTGAGGCAGGCTCTTTTATTCTTATCTAACAATTTCGCTGTTGCATTTTTAACGTTAACTAAGCTTCGTTGACATACTAAATAATGATTTAGAATAGTTGATACACGTTACCTACCTAACATATGTAAAAATTGCGTTCGTCCATGTCAATAGTAGGTAAGGTAAAATTTTCTTACGTTACGCAAAATAATACGTAAATGTGAATGTACATAACAGAGTTAGTGGAAAAAAAATAATAAGATGTTGTTTGTAGCAACTTCGGTTCTATATTTCCTCGTATGTTTTTTCATGAACATAAGTGAGTTCCAGCACAATTCGCGTTTTAATTAAAAAAAATTATTTAGTTGCCATAGCAGCTATTTATCGTTTTGTAAAAAGGAGTCAAAGAAAATATTTAAACATCTTTATTCCCTTAGTAGTTTAAAGTAATTGCCTATTAACGGTTAATTTATGGAGAAAATATGGAAATTCTTGGACGATGCCACAGTGTTACATAGCTGTGTCACAAACCTTTCCCCGAAAAGTGTTTTAAGCTTCTTATTAGTATTTTTTTAAATGAAAGGAAAAACTGAAACAAAATTTTGGAAGTGCGGATCGGTAAAAAAGTTGATTGCGCTCTTCTTCAGAGATTGCGTCGCGAGATATAATTTTTAGGTGACAGGGGAGCTAGGTTAACTAACTTAGCTTACGAAAGTGAAGCGGAAACGTGGCACACCATGGTTGGAAAACAAATGAAGCTTTTTACTTTAGAAACGACCATTTCCGTATTTACACAAATTTAGCAAATTACAGTACCTCATGAAAGGAACAAAGAGGCGGTAAAAAGTTTTTGCTTATGACAACCATTTTTGTGATTTTTCAGTGGGAACTATAAATATGGTCTCAAAAATTCCAGAATTTTAGCATTATTTCAATATCTTTCTATTCCTTTTTTTACGGAGTAATAGCGTAATGGTTAGTGTATACGGAAATACTATCGAAAGTTGAAAGTCTTACAAAATTTTTAACCGAGATAAACTCAAGATCAATAGCAGTTGACTCAATCTAATTCGATTGGAAAGTGATTTAAATTTGAATTGGGAAGTGATTCGAATTATATAAACTTTAGTACTTAAAAGCAATTTTATCCAAACTGCAGAATAGAAATCAGAGAACTAAAAAAGTTAAAAAAGATCTATGCTTTCCTCCAATGTGCTTTTCATTTTTAGAATAAAGTCTTGTTTGGGACGCAAACAGATCAAATCATCAATACACTTCGATGACGTAATAATAGCAATTTTAGTCGGTTCGCAGCAGTAAAGAAATGAAATTCGAATTACATTATCAATTTTTCCGACGGTAATCAAATTTGTGTTCGAATTAGATAAATTTTTGAATAAAGAAGGTAAGAGATTTCCAAAGGGACATTTCCGGTGATTTTATAAGGATAATCGATGAAAAAAATTCAGAATAAGGAGAGTCAACTCTATCTCTATTATGTTAAATAAAATTTTCGAAAGGAGAGGTATTTCAAATGTGAACATAATGAATGAACTTTAACCCTATTCGGTCCGGGGGGGGGCGAATTCCGCCCCCACCTGATTTTTTTTTTAATAACTCCTTATTGCTATGTTATATGCCTATGAAACTTACTGAGTTTTAATATTTATCTATTAGACACCTGCATGCCAAGTTTTTAGGTCCCATACCTTTCAGAGGCTTTGATATTGGCCATTACTCGAAACTACCCCTAAAAATCTCTATGAAATCCTTATAATGGGGAAAATTTAATAACTCCTGCTAGGATTATCCTTCGAACTTGAAACTTGCAACACAACTTTGTTCTATTAAGAAGAATCATTTTGCATAATTTCGACACGTGATTAATCCGATTTCCCGATTTTGTGGGATTTTACCCGAAAATCAGAAAAAATCGGATTTTCGGGCAAGTTTTGGCATTTTTTTATGCGATTCACGTAAAACCCGGAAAATATGTTAAATAACGTTTATTTAGCTTTCAGAAACTTCAAACAGAATGCAAAAATTCGCTCTGGAACAAAAGTAATTAAATTTTAAGCAGATAGAGGCATTTTTAACAAATTTAACAAATCAAACATCGTTCAAATTAATTTCAGAATAAAACTCTCTTCGTTTAATCAATTACCATCAATTCAACGCAAATTAAGTCGTTCAACAAATTTGTAGACAATATTCCATAATTCTTTAATTCAAGCAGCTAGCTCTTTCGTATATCAATCCTTTTATTCACAACATATTTCACCCTGTGTCCTTTAATTGTTGCCTCTTTAGACGGTAGGCGTCATAAATTTGTAAATGTCTGATTTATTACACAGTTTATCGAAAATTATAGACGATTAAATGTTTGGAATAATGCAAAGTGCAAATTCGGTTGTTCAAAATCAAAAGTGATAAATATCCTGAAAATATTAATACGTATTTTACACAGGAAGTGGCGTCGTATTATTTTATTCAATCGTACGGAATTGAAAGCCAACAAGGTCATTCTTAATGAGTTAGCCCACTTAAATTAGACAATAACGAAATGTCGTTGAGAGATAACTTACGGATGAATTATTTATTTTGTGAATGTACAGAAAGATTTTATCGGTATAGTTTTGTTACAACTTTTAATAATTTATTTTGATGATGACTAAATGTCTACAAAAATGTAGAAGATATATTAATATTTTAATATTACTATATTTTGTAATGTTCAACAGCCAAGCAGGTACGAAAATGTTTCTATTTTGTTTTTATTTTCCAAAATTTAATCCCTAACTAATTTATTGTTTTTCACTTTTTTCGTGTTTTGTTGAACGTCGTGTAAAGCCTATGAAAAATTAGTTAGAAAATACACCTTGTTGATTGGTTTAATTTTTTAATTTAACGCAGGCTATTTCGTTTAAATGTAATCCCTTATTGTTTATTTTGTTCATGTATAGTAATTAAAAATATGATTATTAAACACCATCTGAAAATGTTAAGGCTGTAAACGTCACGTGTTATCTGCCACAAAAAAAGAGGATGGAAACAGAATAATATTTTTAGTACATAATGTTGACATGATAGAAGACTTTTCGATTATGTCAAATTATTAAAACCAATACGTATATTACTCTCTTTTTTGCATAACTCTTTCCTTTTCGCCAGTACAGTAATTACAACAACGAAAGCAAACGCCGCAATCATGGGAATCGTGACTGTATAAAGAAAATTCTCACCCGCAAAATAATATAATCATGGCAATTGTTCTGGTTAGCTGCAGTTACCTCAGAAAGAAGAACTATTATAATTCTTTGGTTAGTACTCGACACGTAGCAAAAGGAAAAAAATAAACAGTTAATTTAGAATTAAATTTCCATAATTTCTACATCAATCTTTTTTTTATATATTTGTTGGCAATGAGTTTCTGATCGACATAGAACATTAAGAAAACCCTAAAAAAATACAATGTTGAAGGTGGTGAGTAAAGCTCACCATGTTTTTTAAATTATTTTAGTATTTTAAGTAGGGGGGAAGATCAATTTAATTGAACTTGCCACGTAAGAGCATAAATTAAAGACCCCTGTGAGGTTGTGTTTGTATCGCTGTCCCCATGTTAGAAGAGATCCAAGATACCCTGGGGGCGAGATTTTGTTTGAGATTAAAAAAGTATTGAAATTAAGTTTCATTTTAAAATTTTCAGTACATTTAACATAAATATCTCGCTACAATTTATTCAAATATTAACCCACTAATTAAGCAAAAAATTTTTGATTACATTAATTCAGCTCATATTTTAAAGATACTTATTTGAAAAGTAAAAAAAATGAAAAAAAAACGAAACTGTTTTGGTGAAAATATGTCCACAAATTGCGGATAGATGTCGTTCCTAAAATGATTTTTGTTGCGGCTAGGCCTCGCGTTTACACGGTTTCGAAGCTATCCGATATGCGAAACAAAATGATTCCGTTCCGCTATAAAAAGTGAAATAATTCCGTTCCTCTATTTTTCGGAAAACATGTTCACACGTTTTCGGATAAAAAGATTCTGGAATGAAACCTATTCGCAATTTGTGAACATAGTCCTATTTTTAACGTGTATGAATGAAATACTAAACTTCAATGATAAAAATCAGTAAATTATCACAAAACATGCATGTGCATGCGCGTTTGCATGCTGTTGCTCCATGTTGCTTCAGTGTTATTTTCACAGCAGTCATAAAGCTTTGGCTATACTTTTGAATTTATGTCACGCGATAAATAATATTGATCCATGCTTGGATCAGGAAAAAGTTGAAAATTTGTGAACTTCTTTTTGGGTCGGTTTTAGAACAGTCTCGGATCATTTAGGATAAAAAACACCATCTTCTGCTCATGCGCGGATAAAAAACGGAGCCTGTCCGTCTCCGATCTAGACCATTGGAAAGCAGCCTCTAAACATGGCATTTGTTGTCAAGTTTCTTTTTTGGTACTTTTTAGTTTTGGGTCCAAAGTATTTTGTCCAACAATTTTTATATTACTTTTAATGTTTTGACTAATCCCTTGACTAAAATATTAAAAAAGCCGTATGTACTTGCAGCATATTCCTATGATATAATTTTATAGAAAAGTTTGATCATCATCCAAAAAGCTATCAAAACGTATGCAATAACTTCTGTTGTGGGTAAATAAAAACATTTATCATGACGTCATCGATACAGTGGCCTGCGGCAATTTTAAGTTTGGGGTCACATCAAATGTTTTAAGCTAGAGTCATGATCTACCATCTGACAAAGTTTAATGTTGATATCAGTGTACTTAAGTTTACTTTAAATTGACACTTTTTCTCCTCACTTTATTTTTATTTTAGTTAAAGGTTTAACAATAACTGGAGCATCTGAGGAAGGTGTAAATAATGGTACTACATTAACATTGGTATGGTATTTAAATAAGTCACCTGGAGATAGAATTGACAACTTGCGTGTGTATTTATTGCCGGACACAAAAAATGAAATCTTAACATTATTGGGCAATAAATCAATTCAATCAGAGAAAGCAATTGAAATGTTTGGTGCAAACAGATTGTATGCGACATTAACTGAGTCAACATATGAGATGAGTTTAACAAATACAAGGTGGAATGAAAGTGGTGTGTTTCAACTTGCTATTGCTACTTATGAAAATGGAAAATTCTTTGAAAGAGGTTTCAATATTACGGTCATTCTCACAGGTATGTGGCAAAACGCTTTTCTTATTGTTTTTAGTTCTTATTATTGTTGCGTGTGTTCTTATTCTTATTATTGTTGTTGTTGTTGTTTTTGTTTTTGTTGTTGTTGTTGTTGTTGTTGTTGTTGTTGTTTTCACACCTGAGCACTTAGCGGGACATGCATGTGTATTTTGGAACACTTAGCGGGACACGTTCATTTAGCGGGACATTTTTTGTCCCGCTAAATGTTTTAGGCTGAAACAGCTCAGTTTAGGCTAATTAACACGTTTTCATAGCTTAGACGATGTCCCGCTATGTAGCAAATTTCGCTACAACAGACTTTGTAATTTGAGGCACTTAGCGGGACACGAAGTAAGTCGCCTTAAAATCAAATATGTTAATCAAAATATGTTATATCTGGTATGGAATGGTTGTCATTGGTAAAAGTAACATTTGTATTGTAGCAACATTTGTTAAAACAGCTTTAAATAGTTTACAACAAACCCCGGTATATCGAGCACATATCGGGACATCTTATGCACTTCGTCATAAAAGCACTTAGCGGGACACAAAATTTATTATTTACATTTGAACTAGTAGATTAATAGCTGCAATATTTCATATTGAATTTAATTATTTCCAAGCAATCTAGGCCTATTGCCACCTTTATTAACTTAAGAAGAATGGTTTGTATTTATAAAACATATTACGATATGGGCCGGAGCTTTCTCCAAATCAAAATCGCAATATCAATTCTTGTCCTAAAAGTCTCTTTAGTTTGCAAGTGCGGGACAATACATAGAATGTACTGTGTGAATATCTCAACCAATTTCATCTGTGAAAACTGATGAGATTTTTAGGAGGTGACGTACCTGACGCATTTTGAGTGGACAAATTTAAACGAAAATACGAAAGTGAAAATGTGTTATTTTGTTACTTATCTTCTGAAAATAAGTTTCTTAAAAACAAGGCTTCTTTGATCAATTAAGGAGATCTAGGAAGTCTCAAGTCAATTGGGTTCTTAAATATCTCAAGTAAAAATATCCTTCAACGCACACCTACGAACTAAAACGCATACATGCTTTTTATATAAGAACATCAAAATTATAACTAGGCTGGTAATTTCACTTCTATTTTCCTATTGTTCTAAACAATAGATCTATTGTTTTTAACTTAACATTCCTAACATAAGCCTATTCTTCTAGAAGATTATTGCATTATTGCCACTTCTAGGTAAGAGATTTTTTGTGTATTTTATTGATGTTTCTTATCACAATACAGAACTGGCCTGTGTTACAAGTCAATAATTTTACCCTTTTTAGCTACTTTTTATCTGTTGTCAACAATCGTTTCTTCCAAAGAAAGTCTTTAAGTTTAACTCGATTTAGGGTGAGGGGGTGGATATATATGTGATATATTTTAGCGAACAGCATTCTATTTGGTATTTGTCATTTGTTCCTCATTGAAATCCTTTTCGATATTTTTAATGAAAAAAACAACTACAAAACAAATGCAAAAAGAATTTATATTTGTTGAGAAGAAAATCCATAAATGTAAAATAGATTAGTATTATTGACATAAACATCTTATCTTATCTTATTTGCCAACATTTTAACTGTTTAAGGTCCTTCGCTCTCAGAGTAGTTTTCCTGTGTTAGAATAAACAAGAACTTATCTTTTCAATTTTTTATTATATATTTTCTTTTCTGCCATGCATTAGACTAATAATTCAGCGAAGGGAATTAGAAGAAAATTGAAATTTTTGCTCACAATACGCTATCACCGTAAGAATGGAACAAAAATAGGTTTGTAATCAGAAACGTAAACAAATAAATACTGTAGCGTAAACATGAAAAATGTATGTTTTTCTACCAATCATTCATAGCAACAATACTAGTTCCCTATAACAAGAGGGCAGGAAGTGTTTGTAATTGACTGAAAATGCTAGTATACAATAAATGTAAAAACCACTGAATTTAAAAATATTTCTGAAAAAAACCTGCGTAATAGTAATGTTCTCTTAAACTTTCTGTTCACTCTTTGCTTTGTTTGATAATAGAATGTACTTTTGATCTGATTGATGAAATACTTCTCCGCTGCAATATAGAATATTTTTTTCTTGCCGCTTCGACAATCAACACCCCTGGAACATTCTTGTTCGTAATTTGTGATGCAAAAAATGTTTTAATTGCAGTCATTTCTTCGGTGCTGTATGCAATTCTTCTCTTCATCTCACCTAAAATAAAATGCATTGATGACGCATAAATTATGCACTGCGCATATAATACACCTTATGGAAACATACTTACCTTCATTGGTGTCAATGGTAGTTTTTTCTTTTGAAGTCGTGATATTCTAAAATAGTAGTTATTCTGCACATTTAACATATGCATTGATATATATCATCAGCAACTAAGAATACGTGACGGGCACTAGTTTTTAAAAGACCTAACTTCCCGAATTTTATTTGAACTTTACCTATTGGTCTCAGAGCAACACATATTGTTAAATAAATTTAAATTAATTGCATCCGTGGGTCTTTTGTAGGTGAAAGTGACGACCCATATGCTTTTTATCTTACTGGGATAGGTTGGGGTAGCCGTAAAAAAGATTATCTAAAACAACGATTTACCTTTTCCACGTTGTCTGAATGTGTTATTACTGAAGAAGTTTTTCTTGTTACGGCTAAAGGCAATGCAAGTAAACTATATTGTTATGTACGTTATAACGTTATGAAGTGGAAAGTAGCCTTTAATAGCTGTGTTATCAAAAATGTTTTACCAAAACATACCTTGAAAATCGACATCACCATCATGTATGGTACTTTCTTGAGTTCCCTTCTTGTCCTAAAAGTGTTAAATTTGAGCATTAAATTAATTAACTCATATCTAAAATTAGTTCAAAATAAAAATGAAAGAAATAAAAGCATAAAAATAAAAGTATGAAAAGAAAGCACTCACATTACGGCGAGTCAAACTCCCCCTCTTGTCCTCAACCATTCCCTGACTATCCTTAATTATTGACGGCAAGTTGCTTGATGGTGCTAAATAGTGCGCAAAATAATTGCATACTTTTGATCTGCGTATTATTTTTTCTGTAAAGAAACATAAAACTTACCACACAGATCTGTGATTTTCTTGTTTTGAAGGACTTCGCCCCTATCTTTGGCCATAAGTAACTTGGCGACTTTGGTTAGCTCAATTGTTGATTCTTCTTGCCGATACCAAGCTTTATGCACGTCCACTGAGTGGCCTAAATGATCGCTTACCCAGTTCAACTCTCCTTTTGTCATATCAAGTAATTGGAGTACCGTCGCCATATGCTTTCTAATTTTAGTTGAGGTAATCAATTCAGGCTTTTTCAGGTTAGCCTTTAATGCTACTTCATGTACAGCGTCCCATCCACGAATTGGGTTCATTGACCCTCGACTTGGTCTTGGAAACAGGAAAGGGTTTTCAGAACTGACTCCCATTTTGTCCCTTGTTTCCAACAAAATGCGGATACCTTTCTGCAATTCCTCAGTAAATATTACTGGCACACGCCTCTTTCTCTTGCCCTTGACATACAAAACCTCCAACCTCTTTGCCAAGACCTTTTCCACAGGATCTTGAATTAATTCAATATCCTCCTGTCTTTTCCACTGCTCACACCTGTTCCAGTCAGATACCAATATTTTTGTCGATTCTCCGCCACGCCTTGCATTAAATGTAATAATTCTAACTACGATAATCTTTTGAAGCCAACTCCATTCATGCAATGTCATTCCACGATCATGTACATCAGAAGCTGTTAGAACTGCAAATTGATCGAGCAGATAATCTCGAAGTTGATGGACATCGGCAGTCAAGGGCAAAAGTTCAGGCGTCTTATCCTTCCTCGATTGTATTGTAGATAAGGCGTGCTTAGAATAAATGTGCCAGTACTCTTTAAACAATTCCAAAAACAAGCGAGCGTCCTCTATCACTTCTTAATTTTTTGTACGAATACCCCAAGCTCGCTTGGCACATGCAATTGCTTCCAGGGACCGTCCAACTCGCAATAAGAGGCTTGGAACACCTACTGCGTCGTTACCTTTATGTTCAGCCAAATCTTTAATGGCACTAATTATGCTGTCCCAGTTGCCAGGATCAATTATTGAAAATGCTGTTGCGTCTTGAATTCCAGTTACTTTTCTGAAATGCAGGATCAATCTTCCAATACCTCTTAATTTACCTGATATTTCATTAAAAGCTGTATCACCACCCTTCTCAAACAGTGTATAGCCATACAACAGCACGCCATCGTCGTTTTTAAGGATGTTAAAGACTTCATCTTCCATCATGCGTGACAAGAGCTGTGCCTTTAAATCTTTAAATTTGCTATCTTAGCTAAACTTTCTTGCAAAAGCATTTTGCTAGCCTTTACGTTGGTAGAATTGGACTGTGAAGATGATTTTTTTTAGCCTGACAGATATCCAAGTGTCTGTGAAGTGTTTTGTTGTTATAAACTCCAAAACAATTAATACAGGGGGTGTAGTTAGCAACGGACATTGGTTTACTTTTTCTTACAACGCTAATATACTCTGTGTTGTCTCTCGCATGGCTCATGTTCGCCTCAAAATCCCCTTTTCTTCGTAGAATGGCAAATTTCTTTACTTGTTGTTTCTTTGGCAATTGAAGGATTTTTTTTATTTCTTCGTGATTTTTGTGCCTTAGTTTAAAATGTCTTGGTATTCGATAAACCCATTGTTGACACAAATAACAGCAGTGCATCTTCCTCCCATCTTTATGTTGTTCGTCGGTGAAGTTACCAGCTAAAACATAATGTTCTTATTCCTTTCAATCAGTTAATATTGTCCTATAAATAACTTATCATACTGTTGATTTTAAAAAAATGTTATTTATTAAATACATTGTCATGCGCAAATTACCGCTTTTTACAACCTTGTTCCTCCTTAAATTATCAGAGTAAATTTAAGTCTAAATTTTTTTTTTCACAAATCATTTTCCTACCATATGCGATGTCGCCAGTTCTTTTGTTAATAACTCTTATTTTCCAAGTCGCATAGCTTTAATGCCTACTGAGTTTTAATAAATATCAAGTAGGCACCAGACTTTTTTAGGGTCGATATTTTCTCAAATGAATGGTTAGCCCAGTTCTTTAAATAATCTTAGATATATAAAACCTTATAACAGATCAAATGTAATAATTTTTCTTTGGGTTACGTTTTAGAACTTTAATCAAAGGAAATCATTTCATAAAACTTTGTTAGAGAAGAAGCTTGCTCTTTCTCGATCGTTTTGGTCTTTACGTTTTTTGGCAAATAACTATAAGAAATGTGTGAAAATTGGACGACAGATTGTTAGTCTGTGTTGGAACTAAATTAATTCGATAGCCGTATTTTTTCGTACAGTTTTAGACTTCCGATTTAATTCCATTTACGCAGCGGGATTAGCAATACGCTGCCGCCATCACTACAGCCAAAAACTGCATAGCATAGGTGTAAGACAAAACTTACCATTGCTATTTTTTTTCTGATCAATTGTAGCATCATCTTTGCGGCCTGAATAAAATGCACAGAGTCATTAAACAGTACTTAAAATTTATAATGGACTACAAATGCAGTACACAAGGTAAACAAATCACTAACATATCGAAAAATATCTTTGATAGGTGACATTTTTGTACCGTAGCTATAAACACATTTTGCGAAATGTATTTTCTGCTAAAGTAGCAGAAAATACATTTCGCTTTCTCCACTTGCAACAAATCACAACCAAGAAAATCTTTTCCGGCGAAAGTTGCTCATGTTGCACTAGTTTATAAAGTTACATTCCATAACGTTAATATTTCAATGAACATCTACTCTACAAAAATATTTTGAAAATGCATGATAGCAAATTCTCAACTAAAAATTAAAAATACCTAAAAAATTGTTTTTTTCTGCACTTTCTTCGCACCCTCTTGCACTACTACCATTGTCATCATCTAAAATGTTTTTGACATATTTAAGATTACCAGCAGTTACTCTATTAATCTGTTAAAGTTGCATGCGAAATGCAAGCTTGTCGTGATGAATAGAATTTAACTTACCTGGTATAATATCATTTTTTTCGTTTTCATCCATATGGATCACATCAGGAAAATCACTTTGTACTTTAAATGCAGAAAGAAAGAAGTTAAACAACAATGATACCACAAAAACGGTGATTTTTTTTTTATTCTGCTTTTCGAGCAGGTAACCGGTAGCTTAATTTTTCATGCAGCTTTTGAAACGACATTAGCCTTTGCCTTAAGAGATCATTGTATATAGTGCTATAAAAATATGGTTCTTAGTATGCATGCATACATTCGTAATATTTCGCATATTCTAACCTTCGTTTTGACTTGGTAAAATGCGTTCAACAATGGAGCTTATTGTCATATTTAGATCATCATCTTCTTCCGAATCCTCAAAATCAAATAAAGATTTTGACTGAACATTCTTGCTTTCTTTTATTCTTAGCGGTAATTGTATTCTTGATTTAATGTGAGGAGGTAATTCTGGACTTTTCGCGGAATCATAAGAGTCTGATGATTCATCACTCGTCTCTGGATTAAAATTACTGTCGCTGGTACTTATACTTTCACTTTCAGTTAAATCTTCGTCATATGCATTGACCTATAATATTCTTTAAATTAGTAACCTGTGCACTAAAAAAACACTTATCTCCAGAAAACAATATACTCACTAGGACAACTGACTGTGACGATTCCAATCCGCTATCACCAAACAGTGCCTTTTCTTCTTCTAAGTCCACTTCATTTTCGGAACCTGGGACAACCTAAAATACAAAAATATAAAGGCTTTTGTAATACAAATTGAGAATTAGTTAGGAAGAGACATATATTTTGTATTTAAAATTTGTTTCATCATTTATATAACATTTATGTTGCTAATAAAATTTATTTAATGATATTTATGGTAAGGCCTGTTGCCTTTTACCACTTTCCGTTGTTATCAATTTATTTTATAATTTCTAAACCATCGTTGTAAGAATCATAACAAATTGCTTACGTTAGTAGGTGTAGATGCGCGGATATTTCTTTTCCAATTAACGTTCTAGTTATTTAAAAAACGAAAGGCAGTTTTTGTACACATTTTTATAAGGTTTCGTAGAACTTAACATCAATCTGAGATACTAATTTTGCAGAATCTTATCTCTTGATTCTATCAAAAATTCTGGCTTAATTTCACTTTTATGAATAACAAACGCCTTCAGCTTCTTTTATAAACAAAATTATCTTTTCTTGTTAAAAAGGTTTCCTTAATTTGGGTTGTCTACTACTAATTCCGCCTTGTAACAGCAGGGAAAATGCGTAAAAGGAAACAATAGACTATCATTAAGCAGAATTATATATCGCATTGTTGAGAAAATTTCCTTTGTCCCGCTAAGTGATCACTTTGATATACTTAACAACAACTGACATATACCGAATGTTAAAGTTTCTTACCAGTGCTAAATTGTAATCTGTCTTCTTTTGATTCGCTACAGGTATATTTGCGTCCTTTTCCGAGTCCTTGTAAAATAAGACAATAGATTATCATTAAGAAGGAGAATATATCTCATTGTTTATAAAATTTCCTGTGTCCCGCTAAGTGATCATTTTGATATTACTTAACAACAACTGACATATACCGAATGTTAAAGTTTCTTACCAGTGCTAAATTGTAATCTGTCTTCTTTTGATTCGCTTTCAGTATATTTGCGTCCCTTTCCGAGTCCTTGTAAAATAAGACAATAGATTATCATTACGAAGAAGAATATATCTCATTGTTTAGAAAAATTTCCTGTGTCCCGCTAAGTGATCATTTGATATACTTAACAACAACTGACATATACCGAATATTAAAGTTTCTTACCAATGCTAAATTGTAATCTGTCTTCTTTGATTCGCTACAGGTATATTTGCGTCCCTTTCCGAGTCTTGTAAATAAGACAATAGATTATCATTAAGAAGAGAATATATCTCATTGTTTTATAAAATTTCCTGTGTCCCGCTAAGTGATCATTTTGATATTACTTAACAACAACTGACATATACCGAATATTAAAGTGTCTTACCAATGCTAAATTGTAATCTGTCTTCTTTTGATTCGCTTTAGGTATATTTGCGTCCCTTTCCGAGTCCTTATAAAATAAGACAATAGATTATCATTAAGAAGAAGAATATATCTCATTGTTTAGAAAATTTCCTGTGTCCCGCTAAGTGAATCATTTTGATATACTTAACAACAACTGACATATACCGAATGTTAAAGATTCTTACCAGTGATAAATTGTAATCTGTCTTCTTTTGATTCGCTTCAGGTATATTTGCGTCCTTTTCCGAGTCCTTGTAAAATAAGACAATAGATTATCATTACGAAGAAGAATATATCTCATTGTTTAGAAATTTCCTGTGTCCCGCTAAGTGATCATTTTGATATACTTAACAACAACTGACATATACCGAATATTAAAGTTTCTTACCAATGCTAAATTATAATCTGTCTTCTTTTGATTCGCTTCAGGTATATTTGCGTCCCTTTCCGAGTCCTTGTAAAATAAGACAATAGATTATCATTAAGAAGAAGAATATATCTCATTGTTTTATAAAATTTCCTGTGTCCCGCTAAATGATCATTTTGATATACTTTAACAACAACTGACATATACCGAATATTAAAGTGTCTTACCAATGCTAAATTGTAATCTGTCTTCTTTTGATTCGCTTTAGGTATATTTGCGTCCCTTTCCGAGTCCTTATAAAATAAGACAATAGATTATCATTAAGAAGAAGAATATATCTCATTGTTTAGAAAATTTCCTGTGTCCCGCTAAGTGATCATTTTGATATACTTAACAACAACTGACATATACCGAATGTTAAAGTTCTTACCTGATAAATTGTAATCTGTCTTCTTTTGATTCGCTTCAGGTATATTTGCGTCCTTTTCCGAGTCCTTGTAAAATAAGACAATAGATTATCATTAAGAGAAGAATATATCTCATTGTTTTTAAAATTTCCTGTGTCCCGCTAAGTGATCATTTTGATATACTTAACAACAACTGACATATACCGAATGTTAAAGTTCTTACCATGATAAATTGTAATCTGTCTTCTTTTGATTCGCTTCAGGTATATTTGCGTCCCTTTCCGAGTCCTTGTAAAATAAGACAATAGATTATCATTAAGAAGAAGAATATATCTCATTGTTTAGAAAATTTCCTGTGTCCCGCTAAGTGATCATTTTGATATACTTAACAACAACTGACATATACCGAATGAAGTTTCTTACCAGTGCTAAATTGTAATCTGTCTTCTTTTGATTCGCTTCAGGTATATTTGCGTCCCTTTCCGAGTCCTTGTAAAATAAGACAATAGATTATCATTAAGAAGAGAATATATCTCATTGTTTAGGAAATTTCCTGTGTCCCGCTAAGTGATCATTTTGATATACTTAACAACAACTGACATATACCGAATGTTAAAGTTTCTTACCAGTGCTAAATTGTAATCTGTCTTCTTTTGATTCGCTTCAGGTATATTGCGTCCTTTCCGAGTCCTTGTAAAATAAGACAATAGATTATCATTAAGAAGAGAATATATCTCATTGTTTAGAAAATTTCCTGTGTCCCGCTAAGTGATCATTTTGATATACTTAACAACAACTGACATATACCGAATGTTAAAGTTTCTTACCAGTGCTAAATTGTAATCTGTCTTCTTTTGATTCGCTTCAGGTATATTTGCGTCCTTTCCGAGTCCTTGTAAAATAAGACAATAGATTATCATTAAGAAGAAGAATATATCTCATTGTTTAGAAAATTTCCTGTGTCCCGCTAAGTGATCATTTTGATATACTTAACAACAACTGACATATACCGAATGTTAAAGTTTCTTACCAGTGCTAAATTGTAATCTGTCTTCTTTTGATTCGCTTCAGGTATATTTGCGTCCTTTTCCGAGTCCTTGTAAAATAAGACAATAGATTATCATTAGAAGAAGAATATATCTCATTGTTTAGAAAATTTCCTGTGTCCCGCTAAGTGATCATTTTGATATACTTAACAACAACTGACATATACCGAATGTTAAAGTTTCTTACCAGTGCTAAATTGTAATCTGTCTTCTTTTGATTCGCTTCAGGTATATTTGCGTCCTTTTCGAGTCCTTGTAAAATAAGACAATAGATTATCATTAAGAAGAAGAATATATCTCATTGTTTATAAAATTTCCTGTGTCCCGCTAAGTGATCATTTTGATATACTTAACAACAACGACATACCGAATGTTAAAGTTTCTTACCAGTGCTAAATTGTAATCTGTCTTCTTTTGAT
>JASGCC010000064.1:1865042-1878948 GCA_030067915.1 Hydractinia echinata
AAACAACAACAACAACAACAACAACAACAACAACAACAACAACAACAACAACAACAACAATACAAGCGCGAAGGCACATAGCGGGACATAATGTGTGATGTGTTTTTCAAACACATAGCGGGACACATCTTCTGTATGAGATATCTTAAATAACTATACAGTGGTCTGTTTGCAATTACGAACAAAACCAGTTTTCAGCATAAAGAATGATAAAACATGCAGCTATAGCGTGTCCCGCTATGTTTCCTACAGGTAATTGTTGTTATTTCACGTCCCGCTATTTTTTTAACCAAAATTTTGTTGCTATTTTAGATTCGACTATATTTATTGAACAGTCCTTACTGGCTAATTTAAATTTTATAATGTTCCAAATTGTAAGCCTGGAGGGAATAACCCTCCTTTTATTCCATTTTTTGTCTTTAAAAAGTAAAGACTTGCATATTATACCTTATTAAGTCCTTGATAATAATACTAACTTTTCGATTATAGTATTAATTTTTTATTACAATACTAAGATACACCATTTTCATAATTGGGATTAATTGGGATATACTGTGTTAGTTTGCCACATGGTCTGAAACTTGATTATCCAAACAAACAAAGCCCTTTCAACATGGCCTCGACTGTTTTTTTAATACACTGCATGTTTTTTGATTGGGTGTCCCTAATCTCCAGTGGAGGATTCGAAGTATCGTATGTAGAGAAAGGATGTTGTGTGGGTAAAGGGTTGACCTAAGAAACAAGGGCTTCATCAGACGCACAGGCCTTGTTTCTTATACCGCTTTCTGCTCGGGTAGTGAGATTGATCCGTTAAGACTTAATATAAACCTGAAAATTTTCAAGATCATTATTTACTATAACAACATTATTATTTCCTATAACACGAACCACCTACCAACCCCTTTGTATTTACAAACTAGTTATCATGCTAGAACAGATGGATTACCATATCTTCTGTAAGGAACATCCCTCTCTCTCTCTTTTTAGGCCCCCGTCCCAACACGTTGTTTGCCTCGGAATCGCCGATATGGATCCCTCGACATTGGCACATACATCTTCGTTACCAATCGAATTAAAAAATGTGATGCAAAAAAGCTACTATCATGTTAGTAAAAATAAACAATGACGTAACAATAATGGTGGAATATTGCAAATCCAATCACCTACTGTTCGATAATGACGTTTGTTTTGCTATAACAGTATCAAATAAGTTATTACGACACTCGACAACAATACGAAAACCCTATTAGATAACACGTGGGAAACAGCAATATTGCGATTTTTATACTAAAACGACATGAGAATGTAACCTAGCTAACCGCCATCACTGTTGATGTTTTACTGAAGTAGCCTACTGCGATACCGGCTGTATCCTTATGAAATAGAATGTATTACAAACAATTACCACTACCACGTGGTACGGATCAAATAAAATGGATATTATTCTATTTGTAACGAATTAACATGTTATGCATAATACTTGTATTATATAACACGACTGTCAATATAACTCTTGTTATTTCATCAATTTTTGATATCAAACCCCTTATGTTTTTAGTCTTATTTTCGATTTTAATTGCTCCTTTGGCTATTTTATTTCAGTTCGCCCGGCCCTTTGTTACGCACTTGGCCCTGAACAGATCCTACTCGCCGCGTAGTTCACCAATCAAAAAAAATTTTTTACTCCAGCAAATACAGCCAGCTCTGCGGTGGACCCGCGTTTCGAGAGTCCGTATACACGGGAGGGAAGGGTGTATGAGTACCTTCACCATTTCCTTTATCCCTTACAGTGAAGACTAACGCTGTGCACATTTAACGGCTTTTAGAACTGTACATAGCTCGGCCGTTAGCCTAGTTCTCTATTCATCCAGATTACCCCCAGGCGCGCGTGTTCCACGTCTCTAGCACTGCCCCTCTACCTTGTTGTATATTCGCTACTCACAAACTGTACATTACGTCACTTACCCGAGGCGCAGTGGTGCTCTCAACCAATTAAAATCTCACCATTACAGGTGCCCTTCACCTACCAATTATATTTACCCATGAAATCACGTGACTCAGTCTTCTTTAGCAACGAGAAAGCACATTTTCCCTTTCCTTTTTCACCTCGCTAATCATCGCACGTGGTTTGTTATCGATTACTTACAAAATCTGTTAATCATGGCCAACAAACAAATCGAGAAAGAAATATATAGAGGTAACCCTTCCGTTATAAAAAGACCCTTCAAAATGACCGACCGCTTACGCCAGGTCGGGTTGTTTTGATTCTATCACGGATCAATTTCACTACCCGAGCAGAAAGCGGTATAAGAAACAAGGCCTGTGCGTCTGATGAAGCCCTTGTTTCTTAGGTCATCCCTTTACCCACACAACATCCTTTCTCTACATACGATATTAGGGATTAGGGACACCCAATCAAAAAACAGGTTATCAGGAAATCTTTTCTACTTTAATGTTTGACTTAGAATGGTCCCACTCGTCTTGTTAAATGATATTAATAATTAATTATATGATTTAACAAGGTAAGATGTGACCAGGCTATCTTTATGCTAATTGGTTGGCTCTAATTCGGAGTTTACTCAGAGAAATTTTTTGTATTCATTGGTTGAGTTGAATTTAGGGGGTTTGTCCGCTTGCATCTAAGTTTTCGTTTGAGACTCGTTTTAACTCGTTTTAATATCCTCAAAGAAAGCTTAGTTAACTAGGCTATGTTTTGTTATATTATTTGAAAAAAACTTTATTGTAATTCCATATAGAAGTTTGGATAATTAGATGCGTCATGCATTTAGTTAGCATAATTATATATCTGAAATATTGGGTGCTGTTTTATTGTCCCAAAAACCAATAAATATTTTTAATGGTATTTCATATGAAATCAACTTAATGTTTCTTTATCCTAGTTAACTAAGCTTTCTTTGAGGATATTAAAATGAGTTTCTCTTAAACGGGCAAACCCGTAAATTCAAATCCACCGTCATGACTTTCGGCCGAACATCGCCTATCTTGCTACGGGACATAATGTGCTAATCAGGCACGGCTTCATGTTGACCCGACATAACACCGTCATTGAAAGCTTTATTGTATTTTTATCCAAGGTGTAAAGTTTTCATATGGTGCATTATTGATTTCTCCAAACTATATATACCTATACAATTTAACGACAGAGGCTCGCTTTCGGTTTTTCATGCAACTTTTATTGGAAAAAACTGTTGGCAAATTGAAGTTAATAATTTAAAAGTTTTTTGACACCATATGTATGTCGAGATTAGTTTCTGGTTCTTAACTGCACATATTTTGCTTTCAACAACTGTTTTTTTTCCAATTCACGTCCTGGAAGCGCTAACATTGCCGATATTTTTTTAAATGTCAGGGTTTTTTGGAAAATGTCGGAAAAGCTTTCCTAGTATGACAAGTGGTAACGACGGGAACAGACTTGATTCAGACCTGAAATACCCCGCATAGAACAAAAGTTACATAAAGGGCTACTAGTTCCCTCGTCCCTATAAAACAAAACAAAAGGGTTAGTAGAGGAAAGCTTTTGTAACAAGCGATAGCTTTTAGCAGAGTTGTTAATAAAAAATAAATAAATAATTGTTTAAAGTGTTTTAAAGTCTTATTACTGTAGATTTTTACTATAGAATTATCATAAAAGATATAATTGATTCATTTTGTATGGACAATAAAATAATTACGTCGATAAACTTGTGAGTATTTGTTCTATATAAATAAAGAGGAACAACTATTAACAATTAACAAATAATTTTTTAAGGGGTCACCAGTTTGATTGAATTGTATAAACTAAAGAAATTATAAAGCACCAGTTCTAATTATTATAACACATGTGAGGTTTTACTACAATGAAAAAAAATTGCAACATAGGAAAATTAACAATCGACGGCGAAAGTGTCACCCGTGATTGGATGTAACAATGCAGATTCAATACAACGAATTATGTCAGATCCAGTGAGACTTTTAAGCACCGTTTTACATTATCAGATTTTGTCTGACAGATTTTTCTGATTCGACAAAATCTGATGGTGTAAACAGAAACATTGGAAGCTTTTTTGTCCTTAAATTTGTCATCAGACACAATCTCAAAAGTAGCCTAGTTAACTCAGCTTTCTTCAAGGATATCGAATACAGTTTCTTTCAAACGAAAGCTTAGACGCAAACAAATATTAAAAGAAATCCCTAAAATTCGAATGCACCTCACAGCAAACCCCAAATTACAATCAACCAATAAGCACAAAGTCAGCGTGGTCACATCTTACCCTCTTTAATAATACAAGAATTAAATACATTTGTTCGGGTTAGTGAGGTCAATTGCACTCAAAACAAAAGATTTCTCGATATTTACCACGTGAGCAAAGAACAATAGAATTAACCAATCAAAAAGCGCGGTCGGTATTCTGACTGCAAGAAAATCGTTGGTGACTCAATTTTTCCTCCCCTAACTATTCCGATCTCCTGGCCAACTGAAAAGTTGAAAAATTTAACTTTTCAAATTTTGTCTGAGGAGAATTAGCCAATGATGTAACAGTTTGCTTCATTAAATATTAATGATTAAAAAATTCGTATGCACGAAAGGAAAGAAACATCTTTTAAGAAATCAAATGTCAAAAACAGAAATTTTTATTGAACTTTTAAAAAGGGGAAGAAGAGCTGTGAAATGTTGAAAGTCCTCTTGACAAAAAAAGAAAGCAAAGACAATCATCCGACATCTAATGCAAATGTAAACGCAGGAATATTATATAATACTCTTCTTTATACTCTTCACACAAAATCTGTAAGACAAAATCTGATAATGTAAACGCGGCTTTAGATAATTAAAAAGGGAACCAATAATATTTTAGAATGAAAATTTATTAACAATTAACAACCAATCTCCTTTTCGTAGCGACCTCCAGTAATCCTTATTAGGGATTTCTTTATCTTCTTTTCCTTTAATACTGCTCACATGGCTTATAAAATATTCAGACGTTCAAGTTTCGTACAGTTACGGAGTGTGAACTAACTACTTAAAGATATCGCTAAAATAAATTAATCATTGTGAAAGGTTTGTCCGATTCATCGATACATCTCTTGGTAAGTGTTGATATTTTAACCATCCCTTTTATATCTTTTTTAGTTAACAATTCTATCAGCTTATTTGCATGCACCATGTTACACTTTTTTATAAGAACAATTTTCTAGAAACAGTGAGACTGGGAATAATTTAAAAATAAAAAGAAGAGAAAAATGTTAAAACTAGCAAATTTATCGATTTTCTCTTTTTTCTGAAAAAAGCCAACAAACATATTTGAAGGTTGAAATTTTCTCAAAATCAGTTCTTGCGATTTTGTACTGAGATTTTGGATCGGAGATACTAGTAAGCGAAGAATGCATAAACTATGAAAACAAGATAAGAAAAATTTTAGGCCAAACATTAGGAAAAAATAAAAACACCTCAAGATGAAGTCAAAGTTTTTGGTTCACTATTTACATATTTATTTTATAAGAAACAAACCTTTTGTGTAATAAGATTTGTACCGGCAAAAAAATATACTGTCACTTCAAATTAGCAGTTGAAAGTCTGTTTCTTATAAAAAAAGTGTCATAAGTATTTCAGTGGTTGTCATTTCTGCTAGGATAAGTACATAAATGAATAACCGTTAACACATAGGCCCAGATAGCTTTAGAACATTTTTAGAACAAAAGGCTTTGTTTATACAGGTATAATAAGCACACACGTTTTTACAAGAATCCGCAAGACTCATTTTCCGAAATTTAACCCTATTCGGGCCAGGGTTTTTCCAGCCTCGTCCCAAGGCTTTTCTACGTATATGTCCCGTAATAGTTATGATTGTTACTACGGAACATCATAGGCGTAGAAGAGTCCTGGAGACTAGGTTGGAGTTTTTTAAACATATTGTGACCAAGGAGAGCTCCATAACTTTTGATAGGCTTATCCAAATTGAATCAAACTTTCTACACTTACACTACGCCATAAGACGCAAAATGGCAGCAATATTTTCAACAAAAAGTCTACCGCATAATTATTTTTATTCATTTCGTCATTGCATCTTTTTTAGGACCATCCTCAGACTGACAAACACAATGGCGATTGCACAGGTAAATGAATATTTTAAATACTACTTTAAGAAGATTCAATGCCTAATTCAATTTGCTATGTAATTTAAATTACAGAAACGAGCGAAAAGATTGAAGATAGACCATGATGAAGTTGCTCGGAAGTTCATCTTGGAAAATGAAGATCAAGAAGGACTTACGAAGACGTTTATCAATAAATGTATTGGTATGTATATAGCTAGTTCAGCAATGTCTGTGAAACTTATTGTTAACTATTAAACACACCAAACTTTAAGAAACTGCTGGAAAAATTTCACGCAGTTTTAAATCGCCATTAGCAACTTAGTTGAAAATTTGCTTGAGACCTGTTCTTAACGTGGTTTTACTTTTTAGACATAATTGTTCTTATAAACAAGTTGTAATGAATGCCCTTAAGCCAGATATATATAAGATGCTTAACCATTGACTTCAAAAACAATATCACATTTGGCTGATTTCATAAATTTGAGACCAAAAAAACCCAAACTCGTAAGTTTTGGGACATTATTATGAAGTTAATGGTTTATATTTTCAGGATTTGGTGTTTTTGCTGAAAAAACGTTTTATAAAGGCGAGTTTTTGTTAGAGTATCCTGGTGAGTTTATTACGAGTGACGAAGGGAAAAAAAGACAAAAAAGTTACGACGAATCACTGGGTTCTTTTCTGTTTTTCTACAACAAACATTGGTAAGCGCTTGTAGAATTCATTTCTTCTTGTATACAAGTGAAATTAGCTAAGGATATTATCATAACAACCTTTTTTATTACTTAGTATTGATGGAACGCATGCTTCTCGACTTGGCAAATACGTTAATGATAGTCCAGTAGCATTTTCAAATTGCAAAATGCGAGCGCTTACCGTCAATAGCAGGGTCCACTTTTGTTTATTTGTACTTGTGGATCAAATATCACCTGGGACAGAACTCAGATATTCTTATGGTGATGTGAATTTACCTTGGAGATGTGTATGACTTTTCAAATATTTTACAGTCTAGTAACGTTCTGTCAAAACAAAGGTATGCCTAAGACAAAATCTTCTGCTTTTCAACCAACCTTACCGTCTTTATTTTCTTCTTAGGACAAAAGAACTAGAAATCCCTATGTGCTGCCTTTGAAAGCTTCGAATGTAAGTTTTTAACAAAGATTTATAATTTCAAGAAACAAACCAAGTTTCTTGTAATAAATAAATCCACAAATTACATTTTAGATACTTAGCTTGAAGAATGAGAAACAATCTACTGACGTTTTAACCACACTAAAAGGTTCTTCTAATATAAAAGATGTCACACCGTTCCACATTAATTTGCCAGCAAATTTTTCTGAAAAAATTGGAGAGGGAGCTTCTGCTACAATTTTTAAATATATCTGTAACGACAAAATAAAAGCGGTGAAAGTGTTTAAGCAGCAAATCGCCAGGAGAAAATTGCACAAAGTAGTAGAATCCTTAAGTAAATTAAAACACAAAAATATTGTTTGCTTCTACGGGTTCTCACTTAAGCCTTCGGCCTTAGTTTTTGAATACTGCCAGTTGAACTTGGGTGGAGAAGTTGTCCACAACGCGGCTCAAATGGTATCAATTCTGAATGAAAACGAGGAGTTTGTATTTGCACAAAGATTAGATATGGTTAAACAAGCAACATCAGGGTTGAAAGCTTTGCACGATCAGGGTATTGTTCATAAGGATTTTAAGCCTTCGAATCTTTTAATTTGCGGAACAGCAGATCGTGTGGTAGTGAAGGTAGCAGATTTTGACGACATGTACGATATCAAAGGCACTATCACTTCCACGCTGACAAATATGAATCAAGGTCTCTTTGGCATGACTTTAGCGTATACTGCTGCCGAGATTTGCCTGCAACAAGTAAGAACCGTGTCTCTCGCCACCGACGTGTATTCATGGGCAATTGCCGTATTTGAGTTATTTGCTGATGTAACATCTCCGTGGAGCAGCGCATTAGCTATAGTAAGCGACGGCCTCATTGTCGAAGCTTTGAAGAAAGGAATGAGACCACATGTAGAAGATTTACAACAGTTGTATGCTAAAAATGAATGCAATTTTATATTACCTATAATTTCGTCGGCATGGCACACTGACCAGCATAAAACCGACTGATAGCCTTGTGGTAGAGCGTTCGCTTCCAGTGCGGGAGGTCTTGGGTTCAAACCCCGGCCGAGTCATGCCAGAGACTATAAAAGTGTGAATCTATCCTTTCTGCTTAGCGTTCAGCATGAGAATAGGATTGATATCTTAGGCGGTTGTCTAGTTGAGCGATTGCTGTGCTTGCACGACTTTCGTAGCTCAAATGGGAGCTTTAAATGCGCTAGGACCCCTTGGCAGGACCCTCGTTGATAGCAGTACCAATAGGAACTGAAGAGGTTATCCTGGGTAAATAATTTCAATAATAAATAATTTCAATAAAGACCAACGATTTCACAGGTATTTTAAAACATTTTTTTTACCGAAGTTTGTAACGAAATTAATGAATATTTAGTTGGTTCTCTTGTAAAAAAAAATATAACTTAATGCAAAAGCAAAACGCACAAATTAATTTATAGCTACTTGTCGATGGCACGTGGATAAATCCACGGGTTCGCCTGTCCTTTATTTACCGCAATTCGTGTGTCTCGGTACTGCGATTACCATTTTGCGTGACAGACAGACAGATAGACAGACAGACACACGTATACGGGTATTATAATATAGATTACGAATAATTTAGTGTAATACTTAACGTATAATGTAAAACACTACCGCATTTGTTTTCATTTAGATTCTACTAATGCTGGACAAAGACTATGAAAAAATGGTAACAAATTTGGTACTTCATTCTAAAAAAAAAAATGATTTGGAAAATCAGACGCAAAAAGTAACTATCTATATTCATTATATATCGTTGAGATTTCTGGCAGTCAATTTGCATCACATCCGATCACAGTAAAGTAAAAAAAAATATGCAACTAAGGAAAACAAACTTATTCACACCGTCTAGAGCTTTCAGTAACAAGCAATAATTTTCAAAATTTCTTTTTAATATTTTCCGTCCTTCTTATTTTTAGATCTCGACAGGCGACGCAATTTCACCTAGTCCAATTAGTCGCTCGCAATATAAGAGTAAATCAGTGGTAATATGTTTAACATTAGCTCACATTTCTTTTCCTGTGACATCCAACCAAATGACCACCATTTTTAAACAAAAGGCATACAGAGTTCAAATCAGTTATTAATTACAATATCGCGACATGCTTTATATCTCTTTATTAGTTCTACCAAAAATTATAACAAAATAGCACGAAAAATAACTTACAATTTTTAAATTGAAGTCTAGCAAATGATCACTTAGTGAATGATATATCACAATGTGATATATCAATGTGACATATCATTCTTCTTAATGATAACATTATCTTATTTTACTAGGGCTCAGAAAAGAACGGAAATGTCCCTGAACCGAATCAAAAGAAGACAGATTACAATTTAGCACTGGTAAGAAACTTTAACATTCGGTATATGTCGGTTGTTGTTAAGTATATCAAAATGATCACTTAGCGGGACACAGGAAATTTTCTAAACAATGAGATATATTCTTCTTCTTAATGATAATCTATTGTCTTATTTTACAAGGACTCGGAAAAGGACGCAAATATACCTGAAGCGAATCAAAAGAAGACAGATTACAATTTAGCACTGGTAAGAAACTTTAACATTCGGTATATGTCAGTTGTTGTTAAGTATATCAAAATGATCACTTAGCGGGACACAGGAAATTTTCTAAACAATGAGATATATTCTTCTTCTTAATGATAATCTATTGTCTTATTTTACAAGGACTCGGAAAAGGACGCAAATATACCTGAAGCGAATCAAAAGAAGACAGATTACAATTTAGCACTGGTAAGAAACTTTAACATTCGGTATATGTCAGTTGTTGTTAAGTATATCAAAATGATCACTTAGCGGGACACAGGAAATTTTCTAAACAATGAGATATATTCTTCTTTGTAATGATAATCTATTGTCTTATTTTACAAGGACTCGGAAAGGGACGCAATTATACCTGAAGCGAATCAAAAGAAGACAGATTACAATTTAGCACTGGTAAGAAACTTTAACATTCGGTATGTCAGTTGTTGTTAAGTATATCAAAATGATCACTTAGCGGGACACAGGAAATTTTATAAACAATGAGATATATTCTTCTTCTTACTGATAATCTATTGTCTCATTTTACAAGGACTCGGAAAGGGACGCAAATATACCTGAAGCGAATCAAAAGAAGACAGATTACAATTTAGCACTGGTAAGAAACTTTAACATTCGGTATATGTCAGTTGTTGTTAAGTATATCAAAATGATCACTTAGCGGGACACAGGAAATTTTCTAAACAATGAGATATATTCTTCTTCTTAATGATAATCTATTGTCTTATTTTACAAGGACTCGGAAAGGGACGCAAATATACCTGAAGCGAATCAAAAGAAGACAGATTATAATTTATCACTGGTAAGAAACTTTAACATTCGGTATATGTCAGTTGTTGTTAAGTATATCAAAATGATCACTTAGCGGGACACAGGAAATTTCTAAACAATGAGATATATTCTTCTTCTTAATGATAATCTATTGTCTTATTTTACAAGGACTCGGAAAGGACGCAAATATACCTGTAGCGAATCAAAAGAAGACAGATTACAATTTAGCACTGGTAAGAAACTTTAACATTCGGTATATGTCAGTTGTTGTTAAGTATATCAAAATGATCACTTAGCGGGACACAGGAAATTTTCTAAACAATGAGATATATTCTTCTTCTTAATGATAATCTATTGTCTTATTTTACAAGGACTCGGAAAAGGACGCAATATACCTGAAGCGAATCAAAAGAAGACAGATTACAATTTATCACTGGTAAGAAACTTTAACATTCGGTATATGTCAGTTGTTGTTAAGTATATCAAAATGATCACTTAGCGGGACACAGGAAATTTCCTAAACAATGAGATATATTCTCTTCTTAATGATAATCTATTGTCTTATTTTACAAGGACTTGGAAAGGGACGCAAATATACCTGAGCGAATCAAAAGAAGACAGATTACAATTTAGCACTGGTAAGAATCTTTAACATTCGGTATATGTCAGTTGTTGTTAAGTATATCAAAATGATCACTTAGCGGGACACAGGAAATTTTCTAAACATGAGATATATTCTTCTTCTTAATGATAATCTATTGTCTTATTTTACAAGGACTCGGAAAGGGACGCAAATATACCTAAAGCGAATCAAAAGAAGACAGATTACAATTTAGCATTGGTAAGACACTTTAATATTCGGTATATGTCAGTTGTTGTTAAGTATATCAAAATGATCACTTAGCGGGACACAGGAAATTTTATAAAACAATGAGATATATCTTCTTCTTAATGATAATCTATTGTCTTATTTTACAAGGACTCGGAAAGGACGCAAATATACCTGAAGCGAATCAAAAGAAGACAGATTACAATTTAGCACTGGTAAGAACTTTAACATTCGGTATATGTCAGTTGTTGTTAAGTATATCAAAATGATCACTTAGCGGGACACAGGAAATTTTCTAAACAATGAGATATATTCTTCTTCTTAATGATAATCTATTGTCTTATTTTACAAGGACTCGGAAAGGGACGCAAATATACCTAAAGCGAATCAAAAGAAGACAGATTACAATTTAGCATTGGTAAGAACTTTAATATTCGGTATATGTCAGTTGTTGTTAAGTATATCAAAATGATCACTTAGCGGGACACAGGAAATTTTATAAACAATGAGATATATTCTTCTTCTTAATGATAATCTATTGTCTTATTTTACAAGGACTCGGAAAGGGACGCAAATATACCTGAAGCGAATCAAAAGAAGACAGATTACAATTTAGCATTGGTAAGAAACTTTAATATTCGGTATATGTCAGTTGTTGTTAAGTATATCAAAATGATCACTTAGCGGGACACAGGAAATTTTCTAAACAATGAGATATATTCTTCTTCTTAATGATAATCTATTGTCTTATTTTACAAGGACTCGGAAAGGACGCAAATATACCTGAAGCGAATCAAAAGAAGACAGATTACAATTTATCACTGGTAAGAACTTTAACATTCGGTATATGTCAGTTGTTGTTAAGTATATCAAAATGATCACTTAGCGGGACACAGGAAATTTTCTAAACAATGAGATATATTCTTCTTCTTAATGATAATCTATTGTCTTATTTTACAAGGACTCGGAAAGGGACGCAAATATACCTGAAGCGAATCAAAAGAAGACAGATTACAATTTAGCATTGGTAAGAACTTTAATATTCGGTATATGTCAGTTGTTGTTAAGTATATCAAAATGATCACTTAGCGGGACACAGGAAATTTTATAAAACAATGAGATATATTCTTCTTCTTAATGATAATCTATTGTCTTATTTTACAAGGACTCGGAAAGGGACGCAAATATACCTGAAGCGAATCAAAAGAAGACAGATTACAATTTAGCATTGGTAAGAAACTTTAATATTCGGTATATGTCAGTTGTTGTTAAGTATATCAAAATGATCACTTAGCGGGACACAGGAAATTTTCTAAACAATGAGATATATTCTTCTTCGTAATGATAATCTATTGTCTTATTTTACAAGGACTCGGAAAGGGACGCAAATATACCTGAAGCGAATCAAAAGAAGACAGATTACAATTTAGCACTGGTAAGAAACTTTAACATTCGGTATATGTCAGTTGTTGTTAAGTATATCAAAATGATCACTTAGCGGGACACAGGAAATTTTATAAAACAATGAGATATATTCTCTTCTTAATGATAATCTATTGTCTTATTTTACAAGGACTCGGAAAGGACGCAAATATACCTGAGCGAATCAAAAGAAGACAGATTACAATTTAGCACTGGTAAGAAACTTTAACATTCGGTATATGTCAGTTGTTGTTAAGTATATCAAAGTGATCACTTAGCGGGACAAAGGAAATTTTCTCAACAATGCGATATATAATTCTGCTTAATGATAGTCTATTGTTTCCTTTTACGCATTTTCCCTGCTGTTACAAGGCGGAATTAGTAGTAGACAACCCAAATTAAGGAAACTTTTTAACAAGAAAAGATAATTTTTTTATAAAAGAAGCTGAAGGCGTTTGTTATTCATAAAAGTGAAATTAAGCCAGAATTTTTGATAGAATCAAGAGATAAGATTCTGCAAAATTAGTATCTCAGATTGATGTTAAGTTCTACGAACCTTATAAAAATGTGTACAAAAACTGCCTTTCGTTTTTTAAATAACTAGAACGTTAATTGGAAAAGAAATATCCGCGCATCTACACCTACTAACGTAAGCAATTTGTTATGATTCTTACAACGATGGTTTAGAAATTATAAAATAAATTGATAACAACGGAAAGTGGTAAAAGGCAACAGGCCTTACCATAAATATCATTAAATAAATTTTATTAGCAACATAAATGTTATATAAATGATGAAACAAATTTTAAATACAAAATATATGTCTCTTCCTAACTAATTCTCAATTTGTATTACAAAAGCCTTTATATTTTTGTATTTTAGGTTGTCCCAGGTTCCGAAAATGAAGTGGACTTAGAAGAAGAAAAGGCACTGTTTGGTGATAGCGGATTGGAATCGTCACAGTCAGTTGTCCTAGTGAGTATATTGTTTTCTGGAGATAAGTGTTTTTTTAGTGCACAGGTTACTAATTTAAAGAATATTATAGGTCAATGCATATGACGAAGATTTAACTGAAAG